>MU762770.1:10754-29749 GCA_026770625.1 Nicotiana glauca
AGAGTAAATACAGCAAAAGTACAAGAATACCGACGAGGGTCTCCCAGGATACCGTCCTGTAGCCCTTTTATCTCAACTGTCCAATGAAAACTCCCGGGATACCGTCCCGTACTCCAAATCTCATATCAATATCAAATTATCTCCCGGAATACCGTCCCGTAGTCCAATCATCATTATGCAGGGGGATCTCCTGGGATACCATCCCGTAGTCCCAAAATAAAAGTGCAGGAGGATCTCCCGGGAATCAAACCCGTAGCCCCAAAGTAAGCAAATAAGGGAGAACTCCCGGAATCCCGCATCCGTAGTCCCAATGTAAATGCGCAACCAACATCAGAGAAATATTCAGAAATTTAAGTACAACAATACAAGGCATCAAGGAATACTGGCCTAACATGCTCTACGTAATCACAGTTAAGACAATTTAAACAAATAGGCATCTTTGATCAATTAAACATGCTCTTCTACGCTAGCACATGCTATAAAAGCAAGTAAAGTAAGGCAAATATGAAAGAGAAATCCAAATCAAGTAATTAAGTAAAAATTCGGGTTTCAACAATTTGCTCAAGTACGCGCTCGTCACCTCACGTACAAGGCATTCAATTACCAATTATCACAACCTAAGGGACGAAGTTCCCCACACAAGGTTAGGCAAGCAACTTACCTCGAACCGGTGCGAAATCAACTAGGGAACGATGCCCTTGCCACGAGTATCCGACTCCGAGTGGCCCAAATCTATTCAAACCAATTACATATTGTAAATAATATTGCAATTAACTAATTCCACTAAAAAAATCAAAACTAGGGCGCAAAAATAGGTAAAATGACCAAAATGCCCCTCTAGTCATCGTCTCGGAATCGAATAATTTTTATATTTTCAGAAACCTCGTACTCTCACGAGTCTAACCATATAAAAATCTTAAAAATCGGAGGTCAAATGCCCCCTCAAAACCCAATAGTTAGGTCTAAGAAGTTTTACCCCAAACTAACCAATTTTGATCCTTAATTCGAATTTAAAAGGTGGATTTAACGACTAAATGATGGAATATAACTAAAAAGGATCATAGAAATGTTACCCAATAATCTCCTCTTCAAAATCCTATCAAAATCGCCCTTGCCCGAGCTCAAAATTGATTTTCAAACTTATGAAATTAACCCCTCGATATTTTCTATTTCTGCCCAGGCATTTCCGCTTCTGCGGTCCCGCTTAAGCGGCAAAATAACCGCTTCTGCAGTTTCTCATTAAGGGGGAAAATTCCGCTTCTGCGGACACCTGACCGCTCCAGCGGTCCCGCTTCTGCGGAAATATGACCGCTTCTGCGGTCTATGAGGGGAAGCCAAGCTTCCGCTTCTGCGGTACCCAGGTCGCTCCCGCAGATATTTATCGTAAGAGACTATTTATCGTAAAGAGAAAAATAAACTCAGATATTTATCGTAAGAGACTATTATTTTTATTTTATTTAATTAAAATATAAAATATAAAGTAAACAAACATATTAAAGATTTAAATCAATTTTACACATATAGCTATACAAAAGCATAAATTATTATCTAGTATAATTACATATTGTTACATGATGATTTGAATTATCAAAATACATCATTAGTATGAATTAGAAGTCTATTCCATAAATTACTATATATTGATAATCTACCATGAAATAATAAGTAAAGTCACTCGCACAGGATAATATTTCTCAACAATTTCATCTCTACGTCTATCATACAACGTCTCCATACTAGTGGAAGACTTGCCATGCATTTATAAAGGAATATCAAAATGTCCATCTCCTTCCTCAATCTCTGCAGTAATGTCTTCGTTAGCATAATAATTGAATTTCTTATCGGTAGAAGGATGTCATTGGATGAAATTATGTATAGCAATGATAATTGTAACTAGATGATTCTGAATGTCAAACTTGAAAGATGGCATTAAACGTAAAATAGAATAATTTTAAATATATAAAAATAAATTTTTTGTAAGAAAATAGTTAAGTAAATTTAAAATCAATTCAAAAAGAGTAATAAATTATTAACAACACATAATGTATACTTTTTTAAAAAATTCAAACTCAAAAAGAAACTAATTAGTATTACCTAACCTTACTAACTTTGTCCTAAATTACCAAGTGGCCTATTGTCAGGTTGCCACATAGCTTAATGTGTGATTTTTTTTCTTCTTCTTTTAATAATATATAGATAGATAATGCGATAAAATTATAAATTTATTACATATTTGTAGGTAATTTTCATAAATTAGATTTAATAACTTTTTAAAGATTCGAGAACTAATAGCATATAACAGAAGAAATTATAAATGATAATTTGAAGGAAGAGATTTGTTAATCCGAAGAAGGATGTAGATAATTTACTTTAGTGTCAAAAAAGAAGAAGATAATTTGAAAAGTTACAAGACATTACACAAAGAACAAATCAAAAACAAGAAAAGACAATAAAAATTTTGGAAAGGTACAATATAATTCATGTATATGATATCTTTAATTTTAAAAGAATGGTAAAAACTAGAAAAAAATAATAAAAAAAAACTTAAATTAGTAAGGGATAATTTGAAAAATCTAAATTTAAGGTGAGGATAGTTTTGTCTTGAATAAATTAATTTTTTATTTTTGCTTCTTGGAAGAAGCTAGATTTTTCTGCTTCTTCCGAAAAATAGAAAAACTGCTTATGTTGCTGACCAAAAGTACTTATTTGTATTGGCCAAACAGCTTTAATTTTTTTTTTAAAGTACTTTTTTAAAGAAAAAATACTTTTGGCCAAACAGGCTCTAAGTAACACTTCGAGCTCGTTTGGCCAAGCTGCCAAAAGCTATTTTGAAAAGTATTTTTTTTCAAAAGTACTTTTGAAAAAAACTATTTGTGTTTGGCCAATTCATTTGAGAAGTACTTTTTGCAATATTTGATAAACAATTTGTGTTTGGCCAATCATTTCAAAAAGTGCTTTTGTGTGTCAAATTACTAAAAAGGATATTATCAAGGTCGTATAATTCTTGGCCAAACAGGCTCTTAGTATTTAATCAACCTTTTAAAAAATATTTTAAGTGTATTTTTAGAAATAAGTTTTTTTTTTCTTTGAACAGAAGAAAATATATTAATAATAACTAAGTTTCAAGTACTGACATATTACATCTCGGACTGCCGCAATTGGCACTAACATTTGCACTACAGCCTTCTAAGGCATCAACATTTCCTAACGCAGCCAACCTAGTGCATATAGTAGCAGAAGTAGTTTTTACAGAAAAGAAGCACTTCATGTCCCTTTGATATTGTGTCATCGCCGGTTCCGGTGGATAGACAAAAGACGAAGCTTATTTATGTTGGACTGCATGAGTGGTTTTCTAGCTAAAGTATATGTCATTGCGTTTCCTTCCTTGAAACTATGCTTGAGGATTACCTGCCCTTTCTGTCTCGCCTGAAGAAGGAACAACCTGCATGCATAAACTAAATGTGTGTAAGTAGGATGGTCATGTTCAATCATGGTTATTGTTTCTGAAACGTTCGTTTCAATTTCTATTGGCTGCAAGCTGTGTGTGATAACCATCTGCAGGCCTTCCTGTAGTGCTTGGAGTTCCACTTCTGCTGATGAGAGTGTGTGCATTTTCTTGGTGAAAGCCATTATCCAGCGCCATGCATGGTTTCTAACAATTCCTCAATTCCACTTTGGTATTTATCAGCTTTGAAGGCACCATCTATGTTTAGTTTCAGCCAACCTTGCGGTGGCTTGTGCCAACTAACCTTGATAGACTTGTGAAGGGAGTTATTAATGTGCTTTTCAGTCATGAGTTTATATTCAAGAGAGGTGTTGACAATTGACCATAGAATTTTGTGAGAAGTATTGTTGTGGTTATTAGCATTTCTATTCTTCCAAATGTTCCAAATGGCAAAAGAAACGACCTCACTCCAAGGGAGATAGTGGTGGCTAAAATAATTGTTATTCTGCCTAATATAGTCGAGTCGGTGGGTATTATGCGTCTTATCATTCAGTTGGAGGTATGCCATAAGTTATTGATATAAGAGCAATCCCATAATAAAAAAGCTATTTTTTTATTTTCAAAAATTACTTATATTTCTACTCAAAAGCATTTTTTACCTTAACTTAAAAAAATATTTTTGGTCAAAAAGAACTTGACCAAATAGGCTATTGAAATGCAACTTACTCAAATGCGATTTATTTTCACATTTATATATTGTATTTAAAAACGTAAGTTAAGTTAATGACCAGACCCTATTATTTTCCGTTAACATGTGTAAATAGCATTTCACATATGCATGTTTTTTAAATTTTTATAGATATTACACATTAGTGGAATTTGCCAACCAAAATTACACATTTTAGGGAAAAAAACTTCAAGTTGATCCTTTGTCTTGTTAAACAACAAAAATAGTCTGTTGATCTGAAATAATTCATTAGATATGCTAATTGGCAGTTTTTTTTTAATAAATATAAATATTACCATACCAACCCAAATGCTTTACATCTTAAGAGCATCAAGTGTACTAGCTCTTCTAGTACATCAACATCTCAACAAAAAACAACTCTTCTAAGTACAAAAATCCAACGACTTTAGAAGAAAGAAATAAAAAATCAATCAACAGAATTTAACCTAACTACATAGTCTTTGTATCATCAATGGACATTGTTTGGCTCTTTTAGACTTTGTATATATAATCATTCTATCCACAAGCTTCTTTTTTATTTGCCCAACACAGAACTCCATATTCAGGTTAATTTGTTTAAAAAATTTCCAACTCCTCGCTTGCCAAGTATGGTATGCAATTGCTCCTATGATTGTTGTTACAACTTCCTTCCTTAATTGTTTCCAATGACTCCTTTTAATCCATTGTATCATCTCTAGTATTTCCATATCTGGTAGTCTGATTGCTGCCTAACTTGTCAGAGCATCACCCAACAACAGTCCCCAAACAAATGCCGATGTGTCTCCATAACTCCCAGATTACACATGCAACACTCAACATCACCTGTGATAGGAATGTGCAGTTGTAATAGTCTTCCTTTTGTTTGAATTTTTTGTTGATATGCTAGCCACAAAATAAATCTATGTCTTGGTAACATCACCCTACTCCATATCAAATCCATTTCCCTGCACTTGACATATGCCCTAACATTATATTATAACTGCTAGACACAGAATAATCTCTAGTGCTCGTCAACCTATATGTGTTCCTATTGTACCATTGTGCCATATTATGTTTTAAACTATTTATCTTCTTCCAATACCAACTACAGTCAGAAGGTGGATTATGCTCCCAAATGTTCCTACAGAACTTCATATACACCCCATGTACCTATCTCACCCATAGTACTTCCTTGTTTGTCACTAATTGCCATAGTAGTTTACTAACAGACTTTATATTCTAATTTTTACACCCCTTAATGTTTAGTACTCCATATTTCTTTGGTCTATATAGTACATTTCATGATACCAGTGACATCTTTCTATGTCCTTCTGTACTGCCCTATAGATACTCCGCACATTTCCTGTCAACTACTTTATAACACTTTGAGGTAGTAAAAAGACAACCCCTCAAAAGTTGTATATTGCAAACAAAACCGCATTGATCACTTGCAAACAACCTTCATATGATAGTTGTTTCGCATACCCTGATTGAATGTTTATTATAATCTTATCCACTAGCTGGTGACACTCTACTTTGCTCCATTTCTTTGATGTTAAGGGTAGCCTCAGGTATCTCATAGGTAATGTACCCACTGAGAACCATGTATCTATAACAATAGATAATTGTTTTGTAGCCTCATCCATCACTGCTAAAAATATATGTGATTTCTCCACATTATCTACCATCCTTGACACTTCACTGAAATGGTTCACTACTTTGATCATCATGTAGATAGATTGACTGTTACCTTTGCAGAATAACATCAAATCATCTGCAAATATCAGGTGTGTCAATTTGGTGGTCTTGCACATGGGGTGAAATTGAAAATTTCGGAGCTTACTCATTTTATTTAACTCTCTAAATAGGTACTCCATAACAAGTACAAACAGTAATGAAGACATAGGATCTCCCTATCTCAACCCTCTTTTTCTTTCAAAGTAACCATATCCTGCACCATTCACTTTTACAATGAATGTAGTTGTTGTAACACACATCACAATCAGCTAGATGAACGGCATTGGAAAACCATAACCTTTAAGAACTTCCTCCAGAAATTCCCACCCAACCATATCGTATGCTTTAGGTCAATCTTCATCAAGAATCTTGGTGTAGTCTTCCTGTTATAATGCCTCAATAGATCATGGCATATAAGCACATTGTGAATAAGTGATCTGCATTCAATAAATGCTGCTTGATTGTCAGCTACAATCATAGGAATGCCTTTCCTCAATCTTTTACAAATGATCATAGAAATACATTTGTAGATAACATTGAAACAAGAAATATGCCTAAATTGGCTTGCCTGCAAGGGATTCTTCACTTTTGGTATAAGAGCTATACTAGTTGAATTTATCTGAGTAAGTATTTTCCCATTGTCAAAAAATTCCAACATTGCCTTGGTCACCTCCTCTCCAATAATTGACCAACATGCTTTATAAAATCCACTCCCATATCCATCTGGACCTGGGCTTTTAGTATCATTTATGTTGAACATAGCATTCTTCACTTCTGGGCCTGTGTATGATCTTACCAACTGCAATTGTTGAGTAGTTGAGAGTACTTTCCCATTCTTCATAAAGCTCTGAATGGCATGATCCATGTATCTTCCCTTTGTCCCAAGTAGCTCTTGATAATACTCCACAAATATACTTGCTATGTTTTCAGGCATCAACTTATTAGCAAGTTGGGTAATGGCTTTTTGCAACCTTTTGTGCTTTATCACTGAAAAGAAATATCTATTATCATCTCCCAACTCAATCCAAGTAGCTTTGCTCCTTTGTTGAAGGAATACTTCTGCCAAATAAGATGATCTCTTGAATTTTTGAACTTCTGTTTTTCTTCTATCTGTAGCTTAACTTCCAATGGATTTCTATGAAGCTCTGCTTGAGCTGTAGCTAAAGCCATTCTGTCTGCATCAGCTTCTTCAATAATATTGCTGAAAAAACTTTTATTTAACACCTTTAGTTTTCACTTTAGCATTTTTAGCTTCTTAACCACTTTGAACATACTACATCCTTCAGCATTTTGTCCCCATCCCTTTTTAACTATATCTATAAAGTTTGATGAGAGGCCCAAATATTACAGAATTTAAAAGCATCTTTGACCTTCCTAGGTGAGAGCACTCGATAGCTTAAGCGGGCAATGATCACTTATCCCCTCCTCTAGATAGTAAGCCATATAGACTGGCATTTAATTGAGACATGCTGTTGTTTAACCAAAAAATAAACTTTTTAGTCAAAGCTAGAAGTTAGAAGAATTGGGTTACTGATAATCGAAGAATAAATAAAAAAAAGAATTTCGAAGTACTCAAATATGCAAGCTAGTAAATCAGAGTGTATTTCAATAGTAACTTATCTTTCCACTGATTATATATTTCTCCTTTTATAGGTCTCTTTGGGAATCTTTAGGAATGTCCATTATATCTTAGTCATAATGAGGCTATTATGAATAATTAATGACATTAAATGCTATATTTCATAGTCATTACATTGAATACAAATATTCCTTAATGGTTCCAGCATTTATTACTCTTAAAATATTGTATTTCTATCTTCTTCTTTAGCAAGGTTCATTATTCTTCCTGCTGCTCGTATGTAATTGAACTCAAATAGGTACGAGGTTGCTGAGCCTCTTATCTCGTACCTCCTTTTGTCTCGTACATCCCTTTTTGTCCTTTTGTCTCGTACCTCTTTTTTGTCCACGCATGTCTATAATTCTTAGACCAATTATAACCTATTGTCTATTTCACGTGTCATGGCACGTCACCATTCATTTATGTATATAATTTTTCCCAATACAGATAGTCCCCCCACTTTCCATTTATTCATCAACTTGAATATTTGGGAAGTGGAATTCATTAGAGGAGAATTTTTGTCACTATTAATACTCTGACAAAGTTGACGCTTCAATTGTCACTTTTTTTAATGCACTGGACACGTGTCGCTTCCTCATTGGTTACACTGTTTTGTAGTACTTTTTTAGGCTTTCTTTTCGGCTTCACTTTTCACGAAGTATCAGTTATCATCATTACGGTTCCTTCACCATCGTACTTTTTCCCAATAGTATAAATATAGCCTCTCTTCTTGTCTTGTTCTTCATAAAGCGTACTGAACACTTTTGTCCTTCGAATTATTTCTTGATTTGCTTCAATATTTGCATCCATGGCTTCATCGAGTTCTAGCCCCAGAAAAACTCCCATTCTGGATAACTTCCCTAATGCTCCGATAAGGCATAGAAGAGGAGGTAGATTACGCAACCTAGGTTCTGTTCATGGTAGCACTTCAACTCCTCCTTCTAGTTCTGGTCTCTCTTCTGGGACCAGGGGTTCGTATTCTCAGAGGAGCTCCTCTCGAAATAGGGACTCTTATGAGCCACCGCGTGAACCCTTGGTAGAAGAAATAATCCCCACTGAATTTTCTTTTTATCATGATGGAGAGTCTCTAAAAACTCAAGTTGCTTCGTTAGACCGTGTTGATGCCTATCCCACTCAAATCACAAGTGTTTTAGCACCCGTAGTTCGAAAGGAATGTCATTGGGTCGAAGATTTTCCTATTATCATCCCCAATCCAAATCAAAGAATCACCTCTTACTTAATATGTTATTCCTTTTGTTTACACCTACCCCTTTACTCTAGGGTTTAAACCGGCCATTGACCCGGTCATTCTAGACTTTTGTCATTTTTTTTACATTTGCTTGGGTTAAATTGGACCAATGGTATGGCGAGTTGTTGCCTGCTTGAGGCATCTTGCTAATAGGGCAGATGTAGAATTTACTTTCCCCCATTTAATTCACCTTTATTCTTCTAGGTTTTTCCAAAATGGCATGTTTAGTTTAGCAGCTAGGAGTAAAATGGTCTTGGTGAGTCCTGAAGACGATAAAGACTGTGGCTGGTATGCTCGGTATGTTGCTGCTCCCACTGTAGGTTTAATCGGCGAAAGGAATATCCACTTCCCGGAGAAGTGGAATTTTGCACGTAAGTACTAAATACGCCCGTGCCTTTTTATTTTCAGCCTTACTTATTTTTCATTATCTTGCTTTTTTTTTTCTCAACAACCATAGGTATTGTAGAATCTATATCCAATATCCATGGTTGGGTAGAAAAGTTATTGAAGGTTGCAACAATGGAAGGTAGAACGTGGAAAACCCTTTTCAATCGTTATGGTTGAAAACCAAAAACTCATGGTAAGAATTCTTGCCTTTTACCTTACCTATATTTAATTATCCTCAAATTCCTGGCTTTTAACCTTCTTTGTCTTAGGTTTTGCCATTCGAGGAGTTATTCCTGAGGCTGTTTTGGTATCTCGTGACCAAGATATATTCCTGGGATCTATGGATCAAGATATAGCTCCGAGCTCCGAGATCTGAGAAAAGAAAGTCGGTCATAGAAGATGATTCTGAAGGAGAGGTTGAGGGTTCTCTGATAACGAGACCACGAGCCAGGAGACGTATTGTCTCTGAAGATGAGGCTAATGTCTCTCATAACCTGCCTCTTTCCGAGCCTGTTGTTACTCGAGTGATCATTCCTGATGATGATGTATCTCCTGCGTCTGACACTCTTGATTCCATAAACCAGCTTTTTATCAGTGGTTTCAATAGTGGCCCTTTAGGACTGGTTCTAAATGAGCTTCCTCCGTCTTCCTCTACCTCTGCCGTTCCTGTGATTGTTTCTTTGCCTCCCTCATCTATTACTTCCATAACTTCCTCTACCGCCCCTCCTTCAATCATCGCTCCTCCCATAGTTCATCACACAGAAGTGGGTTCCTCAGGTAGAAATTCTGCTATGAGGAGCGTGACCATTGAAGTTCCTGCTAACAACAGCCTTTTAAGGAAGTCTGGGCAAGCTGACACATGGCTCGAACCTCTGATCGGCCCTATTGAGAAAGCTAAACTTGAGAGTCACAGTAATATGACTCTCATGAATGACATTGTGCATGCAAGTTTGAAGGTATTCCTTAGTTTATTGTTTTATCAAGACTTTTTGCTTTGGGAGCCCTAACCTTATCTCCTCTCTTTTCATTCGTTTGAGCAGGCCAACCTCATTGGTACTGAACTTATGAATTGAGTCCCTCTTTTAGAGAAACTGGCTCGTGACCTAGAGAAGGTTGCTCATGACGCAGAAGAAGCTGCCCGAGGCTCTCAATTGGAGGCCAACAATTGGAAGGGCCAGTTCGAAAGCTCACAGATTGATATGGAAATTTTAGAGAAAAGAAAAAGTTCCCTGGAGAAATAGGTTCCAACGCTAACCTCTGAATTGGCAACAATTAAGGCTGCTTCAGACCGGTCTAAAAAGGACAAAGAGCTTCTTGAATCTTCCTTTTTGGAGCAGCTATCCAAGGTTACTGAAGAGAATAGATCTCTAAAAGCTTTGTTGACTCAAAAGGAGATGCATGCAGGAGAGGTAGTACAAGAGCTTTCTCGAGAACAAGAAGAATTGCGAGCTTCTGCAGACAAGATCCATGCCTTGGAAAATATTCACATCTCACTACAATCATATTATGATTCAATTTTACTTAAGAATGAGGAATTTAAGAATGAGGTTACTGCCTGGGAGAAAGATTATGAACTTCTCGAGGAATCAACCAATATTGAAGCGAGTTGGACTTTTCTAAAATCTCGTCGTGACACCTTGGTAGAGATGAGCCAAGAAAATTTCAACCTTGAATCTGAATTGGCTAAGGTGAATGAAGCCATTGAGCGAGCACAACAGCCATAAGATTTTTCATCTCCCGAGACTGGTCCTCTCGTAACTGAAACTCCTTTGGTTGAGATTTCTTCAAGTGAGACTACTTTGGTTGAAACTCCCGTAGCTGAAGTTCCCGTATCTTCCACATCTGAAGTCCCCGTGTCTGCTGAGATTGCCACGAATGTTGTACTTTCCTTAAGTTCATCCACACCTATTGCTGTTAGTCAAGTTGAGATGTTGCCCATGGATGCTGACACTACTGTGACTGAAGATCAATCTTTAGCTGCTGATGATGCAATTGCAGTTGAGCCCGTCGATGATCTTTCTTCAGTTCTTTCTTCTTAAAGAGTTTTTATAATTTTAAATTTCCCTTTTTGCAGGTGCCAGTCTGGAAATCCATGTTCAAAGTTTTTGGTTTCTTGTGACAATTTTTTTCTTTGTAATTAAACGCCTGGATAGAAGTTTAAGAGTTTAAGTCCCCAAGCTTTGTTTAAGGGGCACTTTTTGTATGAACAATTTCGATCACTAAGTTTTATACTTGGTCTTTAGTTTTTAAAATATTAAGAAGTTAGTCTTTAAACCTCTATCTGTTCTATTCATGCCTTTATTTTTAAGGACTTAAAGAATAGATTGCATTTTTATTTTCTGAAAATGCTTTCGTTATCCTCATGAATTAATGACATTAGTTTCATAAAAGAGGGCCATTTTATATTTTGACACTTGATGAAGAAGACGTCTCAACTTCATAATGGTGTTTTTTATACGATACAAGAAATAGGAACACACATGTTTATCTGAAGTAACTTGAATAAGTTTCTATTCTTTACATGTATTTGAATTACATCTATAACTTTCTCGTAACTGTTTTTTTTGTAACAAATTTACAAAAAAAGAACAATAGATACAGGGTTTTTCCTTATAATCCGTTTTAGTATATAGTCATTACCCTAAATGTTTATGAAATACAGTGAATTCCCTTTAGCTCCAAAACATTAAGACGGGTTTGAGAGGTGACTCTATTGTTCTCATGGGAAAGAACACTATGATGAATGCCCTGACTTGTTAACTTCCACTCCGTATTTAATTCTTCTTAGGCTTGATTTTTCCTTAATCTCGTTTGCCTTTTACGTACACTTGGCTGTACATATTATGTAGTCCCCCAAGTATTTGAGTGTTGAAGTATGAAGCCTCGAGCACTTGATAGTTTCCTTCACCTGGTCCCTTTCCTGAAAAGGAAATACGTACGGGGCTTGGGGGTATGATTATAGATGAAGACTGCTTTACCCGTGTATGTTTCTATCAGAATAATTGTAACCTTAGGCCAGGAATTTTAGTGTATTCCATTTTTGCCTTACAGTTTGTGACTTATCATTTAGTACGGGTAAGCGTTTTGCCTATCATCTAAAATCGTTAGTCAAATTTTTAATAACTCAAAAAATAAAATCTAACATAATGATACCTAACCACGTATTTTCCCTTAGAAGTAATATCTCTTTAAATGAATAGCATTCCAATGCGAAAGAAGTATCTTCCGTCCATTGTCTCCAACTCATATGCTTATTTTCCTGCAATATCATGAATTCTATAGGGTCCTTCCCAAGTTGGACTTAGTTTACCCGCGTTGGCTGCCTTTGTAGATTGAAACACCTTTTTAAGCATGAAGTCCCCAATTTTGAAGTATCGCAAACGTGCTTTCCTGTTGTAATAACATTCGATCACTTGCTTTTGTGCAGCCATTCTTATTAACGCAGCTTCTCTCCTGCCTTCCAACATATCTAAATTGACCCACATCTCTTCATCATTGGACTTTTGCGTTGCTTGTGAGAATCTCGTGCTTGGCTATCCTATCTCAATTGGGATTAGTGCCTCAGCACCGTAAACCAAAGAAAAATATGTCTCACCTGTACTTGTTTTCGTTGTTGTACGATATGCCCACAAAACTCCAGATAACACTTCAGGCTAATTACCCTTTGATTCCTCCAATCACTTCTTTAAATTATTAATGATAACTTTTTTTGTTGATTCCTCTTGTCCATTCCCTACTGGATGATAAGGTGTTGATGTTATCCTTTTTATTTGTCAACTTTAAAAAAATTTCGTGACCTGAGCACCGATAAATTGAGGACCATTGTCACATACAATTTCTTTTGGTACACCAAACTGACAGATGATATTACGCCAAATGAAGTCCTTGACTTCCGTTTCTCATACCTGTTTAAATGCTCCTGCCTCTACCCATTTAGTAAAATAATCAGTAAGTACGATTAGAAATTTTATCTGTCCTTTAGCTTGAGGCAATGGTCCCACTATGTCCATCCCTCATTTCATAAATGGCCATGGTGCAATAACCGGATGTAATAGTTCGGCGGGTTGGTGCATATTATTGCCGTATCTTTGGCATTTATCACATTTAGCCACGAAGCTTTCTGCTTCCTCTTCCATTTTGGGCCAGTAATATCCTGCCCTGATCAAAGCTTTTACCAGTGATCTTTCTCCTGCGTGGTTTCCACAATGCCCTTCATGTATTTCCCTCATTACATACTCTGTTTGAGAAGGTCCGAGGCATCTTGCTAAAGGGCCACCACATATTTTTCGATAAAGGTTACCTTGCTTTAAACAGTAACGAGCGGCCTTTTTCCGAAGAGCATATGCTTTTTTCTTGTCATTAGGCATGGTACCATACTGTAAAAAAGCAACGATTTCATTTCTCCAATCCCAAGTTAGATTATTAATATTTACCTCATTCTTATTAGGTTCGAGAACTGAGTGAAATAAATGTATAATCGAGGCATTTGGCATCGTTTGTTATATCAGCTGCGGATGCAAGGTTTGCTAAGGCGTCAACTTCAACATTATCATCCATTGGTATCTGGATGACCTTCCAAGTCTGGAACTGCTTTATCAGTTCCCTTACCCTTTCCAAGTATTGTTGCATCCTTGATTCCCTAGCTGTGTAAGTCCCCAACATTTGATTAACCACAAGCTGAGAATCACTTTTGATCACCACCTGACTTATCCCAAGTTCTCTTTCTAATTCTATACCTGCAATAACAGCTTCATACTCCGCTTCATTATTAGTTACGAAGTGACATTTAATAGCTTGCCTAATAGTTTCACCTGTGGGTGATACTAAAACAATTCCTAACCCTGCACCTTTAATGTTAGACGATCCATCAGTGAATAAAGTCCATATTCCTGGATTTGCTCCATTAAGTACCTGAACTTCTTTTTCAACTTCTAATTGCATCCCTTGGCTAAAATCAGCCACGAAATCCGCTAGTACTTGGGATTTTATTGTTGTTCTAGATAGATACGTGATTTCATACTCACTTAATTCTGTATCCCATTTAGTTAACCTTCCTGATAATTCATGTTTATGTAGTATATTACATAAGGGATATGAAGTTGCTACAACAATAGGGTGACACTGAAAATATGACCTCAATTTTCTAGATGCCATGATTAAAGCGAGTGCTAATTTTTCTAATTGTGGATATCGTGTCTCTGCATCTAAAAAATATTTATTAATATAATAGATAGGAGATTGTTTACCTTGTTCTTCTCGAATCAAAACAACACTTACCGCAACTTCTGAAACAACAAGGTAGAGGAAAAGCCTTTCCCCAGCCTTTGGTTTTGCTAACATGGGTGGATTTGACAAATATGTCTTCAAATTCCTAAGTGCTTGTTGATATTCCTCATTCCATTCGAAGTGATCTTGATTTTTAAGGGCCGAGAAAAACTTGAAACACTTTTATGATGACTTTGAAATGAATCTTCCCAAGGTTGTGATTCTCCCTGTCAGTCTTTGAATTTCTTTTTTATTTGTAAGTACATCAGGGATTTCTTCAATAGCTTTAATCTGGGCTGGGTTTACTCCAATACCACGGTTAGAAACAAGAAAACCCAAAAACTTTCCTGATGCCACACCAAATGCATATTTTTCTGGGTTCAATTTCATATTATATTTTCACAAAATTCTAAATGTTTCAGATCGATGCGATATATGATTCTCTGAATGTTGAGTCTTAACTAACATGTCATCTATATAAACTTCCATGGTCTTACCTAAATGCTCTTGAAATATTTGAGTAACTAACCTCTGATACGTCGCACAGATATTTTTAAGACCAAAGGGAATTACCTTATAACAATAAGTTCCCCTGTCCGTTATAAAAGAAGTTTTTTCCTCATCTTCTGGATCCATTTTGATTTGGTTATAACCTGAGTATGCATCTAAAAACTTAATAGTTCATGTCCTACAGTAGCATCAATTAATTGATCTATGTGTGGTAACGGAAAAGAATCTTTCGGACAAGCTTTATTAAGATCCGTGTAATCCACACAAACACGCCACTTGCCATTTTTCTTAGGAACCACAACAGTGTTAGACAACTAGTTAGGATACTTTACCTCACAAATCGAACCTATTTTGAGCAATTTTTGAACTTCTTCTTGAATTACCTAATTCTTGAAAGCTCTTTGCTTTCGTTTCTTTTGCTTGACTGGGGGATATGATAGGTCTTTATTCAAATTATGAGTCATGACCTCCGGCGGTATCCCTGTCATGTCAGAATGGGACCAAGCAAAATAATATGCATTAGTCTTTAAGAATTCAATTAACTTACGTTTTACCCCCGGGCTGAGATTTGCTCCTATATACACTTTCCTCTCGGGCCAATGTATAAATAAAACCACAGCCTCTAACTCTTCTATCGTTATTTTAATGTTCTCATTTTCCTCTGGTTCTTGAATAGTGTCAGGCCTTGAATCCACGTCTATTTTTCCTTGTTCAGTTAAGGTTGATGTTATATCCTCCTCAACTGAATCCTGTAATTGCTATTTGACTTCACTTTAAATAGTTGAATCTGCAACGGAGTTAATACTCCTGGATGTTTGTTGATCGCCTCTAATTTGAAAAATTCCCCATAGTGATGGGAATTTAATAACTTGATGTAAAGTTGACGGTACAGCATCCATATCATGGATCCATGGCCTTCCAAGGATCATATTGTAAGCCATTTCCATATCTACGACTCGGAACTTGGTATCTTTGACAAAACCTTCTGCAAACGCGGTAAGAATTGCTTTTCCTTTGGTTATGACATTAGAGTTATCAAATCCTGACAAGGTATGCGCTTTTGGAACCAATTTGTCCTCAGCTTGCATCTCGCGCAACACTCGTATCAAAATAATATTCACTGAACTGCCTGGATCAATCAAAACACGTTTCACGTTAGTATCATGTACTAGTAAGTATATTACCAGTGCGTCGTTATGTGGAGTCAAGGGGCCTTCTATATCTGCATCGTTGAATGTAATATTCTCCTCTTCAAGCACGTGTCGTAACCGTTTCCCATGGGTGATTGTTATTTTAGATGTTTTATTGGCTGCGGTATACGAGAAACCATTGATATCTTCTCCTCCACTTACAACATTGACAGTCCTCTTAGGTGAGGGTGGTTTCGGGGGCTCCTGTCTATTTTTCATATATGCTTGTTTACCTTTCTCACTGAATAACTCGGTGAGATATCCTTGCTTTAACAAATGATCCACCTCGCTCTAAAAAAATCTGCAATCTGCGGTTTTTTGTCCATGATCGTTGCGGAATTCACACCAATGATCAGGGTTTCGTCTGTTTAGATTTGATCTCATCTCTTTCGGCCACCGTACCTTATCTCCCATGCCTCTTAAAATAGCCACGAGTTTAGAGGTGCTTACATTAAAATTGTAACCACCAAACCTTGCCTTTAAACTACCATCATCATCTCGATGTCCACGTGTACTTCGATCGTTACCGAACCTTGATGAGGAGCCTGATTCCCTGTGTCTAGGTTTGTGATCATACCTTTCTTGCTTAGACCTTGAGTCTTTTGCCGCATGTCTCATATAAGGCTCGTACCTGTTTTTACCAGATCTTCTTTCATTTTCTACACACCTCGAACTTGTTTTCTCGTCAGTTTTATGCCATAAAATGATGTCTTCTTCAATCCTCATCTTTGTACTGTATCTATTGTAGACGTCATTCACGTTGTTGCTGGGAATTCTGGAAGGCTTTCTTTGAGTCGCCTCGTGGCTTCTGAACTCTTCTCGTTCAGACTACTAGCAAAGGCTATGGCTGCCCAATTGTCAGGTACCCGCGGTAGCTTCATTCTTTCTCGTTGAAATCTATCCACGAACTCTCTAAGTAACTCAGAATCTCCTTGCTTGATCTTGAAGATGTCTTCCATTCTCTTTTCAACTTTTTGAGCTCCCGAATGCGCTTAGATAAACAAATCTACAAGCTCAACAAATGAATTTATATAATTTTCAGGTAAAAGAGAATACCAGGTTAATGCTACTTTGGTGAGTGTTTCACCAAATTTCTTGACTAAGACCGATTCAATCTCTTTCTTAGTCAAATCATTTCCTTTAACACCTGTGGTGAATGCGGTAATGTGATCTCGTGGATCTGATGTAATATCGTACTTTGGAATATCAGGCATCTTAAATTTCCTTAGAATCGGGATGGGGGCTGCACTTGGCTTCCATGGTTGTTGAAAATATTTATCTATGTCTACTCCTTTGATCACGGGCGGTACTCCGGGTATTTGCTCTATGCGTTCATTTTGCTCCTTAAGCTGTTTCTGCAAGGTTAGTACGAGATTTTCTAAATCAGAATTAACTGGATTACCTGGATCTCCTTCTTGCATTTCACTAGGAGTTCCACCGCTGCCTGAATTAACCAATCCAGAATGAGGGTTCTCTAAAGTATTATTGTTTGGAGTTGGTGTGGTTGGAGCAGCAGATAATTGACTAACGAAAGCTTGAAGAGCTTTACTGACTTGAGAGGCAATTATTTTTTGCAATGCCTCATTCATGTTTTCAACATTGTCAAATTGATCCTGTCCATCTGTATGGGATCCATCAGGAGTGCCTTCACGAGATCGTCGTAGAGAGCCTCGTGGAGAATCTCCTTGAAGTTGTTGGATTGTTTGAATTTTCGGATGTCCTTGGGTGTTGTCATTGTTGTTTGACATGATTGATATGAACAAGGAAATTAAGCTGAGATATAGTTGATTATCAGAGTCCCGGCAACGGAACCAATTTGTTTAACCAAAAAATAGACTTTTTAGGCAAAGCTAGAAATTAGAAGAATCGGGTTACTGATAATCGAAAAATAAATAAAGAAAAGAATTTCGAAGTACTCAAATATGTAAGCTAGTAAATCAGAGTGTATTTCAATAGTAACTTGTCTCTCCACTGATTATATATTTCTCCTTTTATAGGTCTCTTTGGGAATCTTTAGGAATATCCGTTACATCTTAGTCATAACGAGACTATTATAAATAATTAATGACATTAAATGTTACGTTTCATAATCATTACATTGAATACAAATATTCCTTAACGGTTCCAGGATTTATTACTCTTAAAATGTTGTATTTCTATCTTCTTCTTTAGCCAGGTTCATTATTCTTCCCGTTGCTCGTATGTAATTGAACTCACATAGGTATGGGTTGCTGAGCCTCTTATCTCGTACCTCCTTCTGTCTCGTACCTCCTTCTGTCTCGTACCTCCATTTTTGTCCTTTTGTCTCTTACCTCTTTTTTGTCCACGCCAGTCTATAATTCTTAGACCAATTATAACCTATTGCCTATTCCACGTGTCATGACACGTCACCGTTCATTTATGTATATAATTTTCCCCAATACAGCGGTATTAATGAATACCCAGTCAATCTTTGATAAGATCCTATTATCTCCGCGCCTATCATTCCAAGTATACCTGCTCCCACTGGTTGGTAATTCAAGCAACACATTGCTCTATGCACTATTGAAACTCTACTATTTCATCCAAGGTTATAGGATTGCCTCCCACTCTATATTCAGTATGTAAAACAGAATTAAAGTCTCCCATAACTATCCAGGGACCCCCACACTCTTGCTCACAATGTCTAGGTAGCTCCGTAAGCTTCTTCTTTCTTCCTTTGTGTTATAAGCATAGACTATAGTTATCATATAAGTAATCTGCAACTTGTTGTGAGTCACCATACATGTTACTGCTTGATCAGTCATAATACTCGGATGGCTTTAAAACATTCATGTCTCCATGCCAACCAAATTCTACCATTATAATGTTCCCTCAAATTTGTTATACCCCCCCCCCCCCCCCCCCCC
>MU762770.1:30811-42985 GCA_026770625.1 Nicotiana glauca
CCCCCCCCACCTCCAAATAGCATATTAGCCACTTGGTCAATTTTCTCAGACTTAATTTTTGTTTCCACCATGCCTATCAACCCTATCTTTTCTTTATTACAAAGGAGTTTCACCTCATTTTGCTTGTTAGGGACATTCATACCCCTAACATTCCAACATAAAATGTTATCCATTTCCCCTAGGAGCAGGAGGTGATGCTTTCCTCCCACATTCCCTCCACTTTATTAATATTACTACTATTTACATCAGTGTCATTTATATCCAACACCTGAAAGTTATTATGATAGCTCCTATCACCAGCTCCCTTCCCCTGTTGTACCTATCTACCTGTAGTTCTTGTAACATTACTAGGTGTTATCCAGCCTGCATTTTCCTACCTATCCTACACTTTTTGCTTCCCAGTCTCCATTCTATTCCCTTGTTTGTTTCTGAATTCTTCCCCATCCTTGATAGCAGTTGATTTAGTCACATGTTCTGTTACTCTTTCATACTTTTTCCCACTACCTTCCTTTGTTGGTTTAGGCTCTGTAACTTGGTTCTTTGTTTTGCAAACTTGTTCATCATGGCCATATTTCTTGCATGCTTTGCAAAAAGTTGGCTTTCAATCGTATTGCACTTTCTTCTCAATTAGTAACCCTTGTTCATTCTTAAAAAATACTTTATCTGGCAGTTTAGCATCCGTCTGAACTTCAACTAGGAGACGTGCAAAGCTTATCCCCATCTTCTTCTCCGTGTGACTATCGACCATCAATGGTTAACATATTAAACTTTCAATCTTGCTTAACCCTTTAGGACTTCAGTACTTGAAATCCAACCCAGGCAGTTTAACCCATATAGGGTCAATATACAGTTCCTCTTTTATGAATTTCATATCCACATGCCAAGATTTCACAATGACTGATTTGTTATTAAAGTGGTATATACCACCTTGTAATACTTCATTCTTCCCTATGATAGAATCAAGTCGCACTATCACTATCCCATTTTTTAGCATAGATACCTTGTTTATGCCATGTTTACCCCACATTTTATGAACATACGCAATAAACACTGTGAATGGTGGGTGAGTTCCCAAAACATAGCACACGATTGTAGTTTTTCACTATTCAATTTAAGAACTTATGTCCTCAGTCTCAATTTCACAAACAGGTGCCTCATCATGCAACGCAGGTTCTACAAATTCAAGTTTAAATCTAACATTAGTTACCTTTGTTATATCAAAATTATCCCATATGGAGCCCCTAGCATTTAGTTATGGTAAAACCTCTGCTTCATCTGTCCATGACAATTTTCCACTCCAGCTCCAGATTCCAACAGCTTTGGCGATGTCCTCGATGAACCCTCACCCAATCCCATAATCCTCGTACCTGATTGACTTACAACTGGTGAGATTTCACTTGCTGCCTCTTCAATTTCCTTTTGCTCGATCAGATCATCCTTGCATGGTACCGTTTCATTGATTTCTTCCTCTTCAAGCTGCTTTACTGGATTTTGAACTTGTTTCTACTTATCGTCCTTCTTCCTTTGCTGAAATTCTATGGTTTCTCGCGCCATAATCACCTTCTGCGAGGGATTCCGAGCTCTCTTCCCCATGGTGGCGCACGTTATGCAAACATACGCTGAGAGAGAAACCAACGAGAATGCGGTTATAATTGATAATTTTGAGCTATTAAATTTGCAAAAAGTGATAATTTTTAATTTGACAAACTCTGGTTATTAAATTTAACTGAAGTTCTTTCTTTAGTTAAAAATATTAAATTATGAGTAAGAGTTAATTATGAAGTTTTGAAAATTAATTGTAATTACATTTTTATCTAACATAAGATGCACTTGCGAATTGTTAAATAATGATCAAAATTTTGTGTTGAAGACATGCTTTTACAATAGTATGACTTAAGATATTTATTTGATACTTTCTCAAAATAAAGATGTCGGAACAGGTTATAATTATATACATCTCGAGGAAATTACCTAAATTTCTTTTTTGTCTTTAATAAAATTTCAACTATGGACTATAATATTCACGCTCACTTCGTTAGGATATACTCCTGGGTGCAGATGATTATCTGCTTACTAGGATATATTATCATTATTTTTTAGTAGATATATCAAAACAATTTGTTTTCTCAATATATAGAGTCGGTTGTCTAAGCTTTTATGCCCTGAAAATGCTACAAAGTATTGAGAGTGTATCCATAATGAAGCACACTAAAATAATTTAGGTATTTCGTTTATTACAGGAAAAAAGTAGTAAATATTTCCAAAAGCAAACACATTTTGAATACAAATACTATTATCATCACTAAAAAAATTTAAAACAGCAGAGTGGAACTTGACTATTTTGACACCTGCATTCAAAATTTTAACTACATGGTTATAACTAATAATATTACTTCATATATTTTGATTAAGTGATAAATAACACATATCATTTAAATTTAATTAATAATGTTAACGCAGAATGTATGTGAATAATATATGTCATGTACTCCCTCCGGTCCAATTTAATTAATTTTTTGACTATTTTCACACATATTAAGAAATTCACTTTTTAGCATTAATTAACAATAAAATTGTCCATATTAATCTTAATTTATTCAATTATTCATTAGAAATATAACAAATACTCCTAGACACTTTATTCTAAGGGCAACTTTGAAAAAGGAAAAGTTAATTCCTTCTTTGATATTTGAAAAAATCAACTATTGTAGTGTGTAGACCACAAAAAAGACAAAAAAATCAATTAAATGGACCAAAAAAAGTATTTATTGGATTATTATAAATATTTAAGTGGGTGCAAGTTATTAAAGAAAGTGTGCAGTATGTTTGACACCTGGTTTTAACTTTTAATTAAGCTCGTTACCAGTATTCGTTCGCTGGCCACCATCTATTTTGAAAAGGAAATGAAAATGGCGGGCTAAGCGTATTGTCTCACAAGTATTCAAATCTCAAGCGCATACTCCCCCCTCCCCTCTCTCACACACACGCACAGGGCAAAATAAGCAGAAAACGTTAGAGATTAGAATGAAGAGCGGCGTAGGGGAAGCGATGAGGACGAAAATGGAGAAACTTAGATTGATTTGTGACAGAGAAATTCCCATTCAACAGCAGAAATTGGATGCTGCCACTCACTCCTTTCGAAAATCCCTCGATTCAACCAAGGCCCAAGCACAAGAGTCTCTTCAATTACAGGGTATGCTTTTTCTAAATTCTGAGGCTCCCTTGAATTTTAGTGTTCTAAACTTAGGGTTTTCACCTGAACATTAATCTTAGCGATTATATAGGATTATATCTCCTAGATTGAAATTTTCTTCACGTGGGATCTTATTGATTTGATTATTTGATTTAATTGACTGGTTGCGGCAGAAAAACTTGGGAAGTTAAAAGTTGAGCTGAGGGAATTGGAAGACAAATTGGTGAAAGCACTTGCAGGTGTGTCACTCTTTTCCCATTCTTCTGTGTACTGCTCCTTACGTATGCTGTGGATTTTCTAATTAAGCACTTTTCTTTTTGCTGAAAATAACGGTTATGCTGAAAGCAAACTTGCATATGTGATGACCTAAGTACTAATTATACTAAGTATGCAAATAAACTGTCTTTTTAAGCTCTGAAGATCCTTACAGTAGTAAGAATATGAGGCAATAAACACTGAAAGTCTGAAGATCTAAGTAACAACACTTCCAAAGTTTAAAGGTAATATTACAGCATGGATCTGCTATGGTATCTAAGATTTTTTTTTCCTTGGATTTCTTGTGTATTGAGGGAAAATGGGAAGTATGTGTAAAAGATTCACATCCAAAGTAGCTGCATTATGGTAGTCACCGCAAAGTTCTTAAGGTTATTTGTTTATTCTGCCAGTTCTCATCCATAGTATTTTCTGAAAATGTCTTATTTTTAATCTCAACTTCTTTTGCATTTCAGAATTGAGATTTAAAAGGAATGATTTGAGCGACTAAATAGATATATCCGGCATTCATGGTTTACAACTTGGAAAAAAATTTGAAGAACTACTCCTGTTACTTTTCTATATGCTACTAATTTTGGATTATCATTTTCTCTATAAAATTGGATTATTATTTTAATTTTGTCTTTTTATTTAAAATTCTAACATGTTATGTCATCTTCAGCGAAGACCCAAAGAGAGGCAAAGCAGATAGCATTAGCAGACTCAATATCTGCTATGAAAGCTGGAGTAGAAAAACTTAGAGGGGCTGTGGAAAACCAAAGGCCCAGGAAAGAGGAATATGCAGCCATACTATCTCAACAAATTGATGGTAAAATCTATCTCTACATTCTGCAAAAGTTGGCCCTCTTTTCATGCATTTGACAAAGTCATACGTGCTTTCACGCCTTGGAGTCTTCCTACGAGACAACTAGCATAGAAAGATGTTAATTTGACGTAATTCCCTGGTTACTTTCTCAAATTGACGCAGTATTATAATTTTTACAGAAAAGGGCCAAATACTCCCCTGGACTTTATGATAAGGTCTATATATAATCCTTGTTAAAAGTTTGGCCCATCATTAACCTTGCCGTTACACTATTGGCCTGGATACCCCTTTGTTTTAAACAGGGCCAAATACCCCCTGGACTTTACGACAAGGTCTGTATATAACCCTCGTTAAAAGTTTGGCCCATCACCAAATTTTATTTACTGATTAGTGTTGTAACTCTAAGAGAAAGTTCATCATCTACCCATTCCCAAAACTTACATTTCTGTCCCTGCGCAACAATTAGAATAAATTATCGACAATTTTTGTCTGCCGGCATCTTTCACCATTCAATTCCCAATGCCGGCATCTTTCACCATTTATTTACTGACCATTCATAATGCCGGCTGACAAAAATTGTCGATAATTTTATTCTAATTGTTGCGCAGGGACAAAAATGTAAGTTTTGGGAATGGGTAGATGATGAACTTCCTCTTAGAGTTACAACACTGATCAGTAAATAAAATTGGGAGAAATTCAAAAATAGCCAGATTTACAACTGGTCGTTCAAAAAGAGTCCAATTTCAAAAGTAATCGAAATTTAGCCACATTTTATATAAAGATAAATCTGAGCGAAAATACTGTTCAAAACCCGGAAAATACTCCAGTATATTATGCTGGAGTTCCAACATAAGTATACTCAAACTCCACATATTATACCGGAGTTCCAGAATAAGTATGCTGGAACTCCAACATAATATGACGGAGTTCCAACATAAGTACACTAGAACTCCAGCATAATATACTGGAGTTCCAGCAAGTATATTGGTCCAGTATAATATACTGGAGTTTGGAGCACCGGTGCTCCAGTCTCCAATATATTATACTGGAGCCAGCAAAGTATACCGGTCCAGCATAATATACTGGAGTTTGGAGCACCGGTGCTCCAGTCTCCAATATATTATACTGGAGCCAGCAAAGTATACCGGTCCAGCATAATATGCTGGAGTTCATACACAAGTGCACCGAACTCCAGTATATTATGCTGGACCGGTCTTTATTGCAGCAAAATAATGACTATTTTTCATTGACTTGGTAAACGCTGGCTATTTTTGATTGACCAGCTCGAAAACTGGCTATATCGTGCTATGTTTACAATAAAATTTGGTGATGGGCCAAACTTTTAACGAGGGTTATATATAGACCTTATCGTAAAGTCCAGGGGGGTATTTGGCCCCGTTCAAAACAAAGGGGTATCCAGGCCAATAGTGTAACGGCAATGTTGGTGATGGGCCAAACTTTTAACGAGGGTTATATATAGACCTTATCGTAAAGTCTAGGGGGGTATTTGGCCCTTTTCCGTAATTTTTATTATCAAGAATTGCTATTTGACCTTAGGCTGAAGTCTCATCACTTACCCTTGTCTCAGATTAAAGGTGTTTGTCGACTTTCATTTTTTTTTTTTACATCCTTCGGAAGCAATTTCAGTATCAGAATAATAAAGAAAGTAACATGACACCAAATTTATTATCAAAAGTGAACTTTTATCTTTGTATTTGAATTCACCTCTAGTTTAATTTAGTAAAACCAAAGCTCTAGCTCAAATGCTTGTGCCTGGTCAAATAAAGACACCTAATTTGTTGGGAAGGTTGCATTAAATAATAATATTTATCTGTCTCTTCTTCCTTTGAAGTTCCTCAAGATCTACACTGATGTTGGAAGTTGGATGAAAACTTGTTCAAGTTTTCTTTTCTTTTTTTATCGTGCCCCTTTTTCCAAACTCTCCTTGTACTTTCGTTGTGAAAGTTGGTTTTTGTGTGAATATTATTGGTGCTTCTTCTATGTTGATAACTTTGTGTCTGCTTTTGCTGTCTCTACCAAGTGACACTATATCATGTTGGGTAATTGAGCTTTCTTTTTTGTGGGTAAAAGCTCTCAAAGCACGTGAAGAAAAGCATAATCAGACTGCTGAACAGAGAGAGGAAATAGAAGAGGCTGTTGTGTGGTACAATAAGGTGCTTGGTTTACGTATTGAATGTGGCCATGGTATGTTTATCCTTCCAATTTGTGGGCACATTTCAGAGTCTAAAGGAGCAGACTTGCTTCTGAACCATATAACCTCGCCAAAATCTCTTAATATTACTAATGGATTTTCCAATAAAAGAAATACAAGTCTTCTTCTATCATCAGATTTGTCTATTGAACATTCATTTCCTATTTTCTGCAGGGGTTAAATTCATATTTACCAATATTGATGCCAATGATCAGGATAAGGAATACTTTTTTAGCATACGTCATGAGAATGATGTATATACTTGTAAGTTTGGAATCTTTATCAACTATACATAGTGAAGATGGTCCAGAACTCTAATTCTTTGCTTGGCTTGGATTTTTAGTGGTTGATTGTGATCCACAACTAAATGATGCAAACGAGCTGCTCAGAGAGTTAAATAAGAGCAATGGACTGTTCAAGTTTGTCAGGATTATGAGAGAAAAGTTTCAAGCAGCTGTAGCACATGGTATGATTTTGTGTTTCTGTTTCTATGTTACATTATCCTCTGAGCCTTATTTGGTAACACCAGAGCCATGCGGCCGTGCAAGAAATCATAGAGTATTGGTTGCTTGCCACCCCCGGAAGATTGCATGTTCTTACTTCTTACACAGTTTATAAATATATAGAGAGTTTTGTCAAATTCCGTATAATGGCTGAATATAGCAGATATAAATATTAAATATATGGAGAGTTTTTCATCAAATGTTGTATAATGGTTCTGAATACGGTTATGTTTCCTATGCATCCAGGAACTCTTCCTGACATAGCATCTCGTGATCAAGACACTTCCATGATCTCTATGTCAGCCCCGGTTTCTTCCATTTCAACTGATAGTAGAAGTGAGTTTTCATCCCAGCTACAGGAGCATCAATCTGATGAACATAACAGAAATTCCAGGAAACTTGACCGTGCGAAAGGGGGTAGGCCAGCAGTCCCCTCTCCTCGATCTGCTTCGTCTCTTCGGCGTTCTACTCGTTTTAAGGTAGCATTTATTAATTATGAAAACTTGGACAACAAGCTCTAACTGATTTCTATGTTTCTTTCTTTTCCTTTATATATGTTTTGTCCTCTCTTAGAAATGTTACTGTTGATTTCCGATGGTGGTTTCCCTGTTTATTCTCTCTCTATTCTTATAATCTTTGAGACTTACTCTGGACAGAAATTTTACTTAACCAGAGGGGTCAAATGGAGGTGTGATGTCCAACCAGTCCAAAATACCCTTCGGTCAAAGATAAGTGGATCGATGGGTCATAGGCAAACCTACTCAACTCAAAGCCATTTTTCCATTTGTTCTTTTTTCTTTTCTAATTTGTAGGTTCTTAAAAGAAAAGTATTGTGCAAGAAAGTAATATTATACCCTAAATTAGCAATTTGGGGAAAATTGCTATTATGTAATTCAAGTCGAACCAATCTTTTGGATGGGTTGATTAGAGCTACAGAAATTTAACTCTTAAATAGATAGATTGCTCATCCAACCTATTGACGTCTGGGTGAGACCTTGATACCATTTTATGAGTCAAGTTGACACTCCTAATGATGAGTAAAGTGTGGTATAATGATGTTGCAGAAAAAAGTTGAAATATGGACTTTATTATTAACTGTCAGAGGGGACATGCAAAAATAACTGATAAGCAATTCTGAAGTATGTCGCATACATTCTTTCCTATGATACAGTGTAGATTTCCAGGCTATACATGTTTAATCCCTCATTGACATGCTAAGCTTTTGTTAACATGATGCAGATACAAACCAAAAAAAAAAGTCATGATTAACCTGAACAAATAATTGCTACTGTGTAAAAGGTTCACAAGCATCTGAACTTGATGACCTTTTCTCAGTGGCTTGTCTGAATATACACACATATAAACCAACATAAATTTATATGCTTTGGATGATTTCTGTGTGCCCCTCAGAAAGGAACAGTCTTGGATGTTTTTATTCAGCGAGCTCACTAGTTACTACAAAAAGAGTTCAAAGTATGAACTATCTGGCATTTCTTAGGGAACTTATGGGTTCATATGTTCACCTGTGTTTTGGATAAATAGAATAGGGAATTAGGTGGATACCTTAAAAATTTGTTCTAGTTGGATGAAGTAAAACATTTTTTAGGGAAGGTTGACGACCTTTTGGGATTTTCCAAAAAGGAGAGGACCAACTCTTTTGGGATTGAGGCGTATTTTTATGCGATGCGTTTGATCTCAATTCAAAGGATTCAATTAAGTTTAGTAGGGGTGTTCACGGTTTGACGGAAAACCGATCCAAACCGAAAACCGAACTAAACCGATTAAGTAAACCGATATTTTTTTTGATTTGGATTGGTTTTGGTTTTAAATTTTAAAAACCGATAATATTTGGTTTGGTTTTGGTTCTATTTTAAAAAACCGAAAAATAAACCGAACCAAACCGATTAATTATATACAAAATTTAATAATTATTTATATACAATATAATATCTTTTTGTTAATAATTTTAATTGTTATTTTGAATTTTGGTTTATCCTGTTATATTTTAAAAGATTGCCTAAGCCCAAACCAATAGGATTCGACCAATTTTATTTTATTAATAGACTCTAATTCTCTAACTCCGCCCATACTTTTGCCTAAAAGAAGAATTAAAAAAAACCACCACAAGAGTAAAGAAAGCACATTCAAATTGCAATACAACAATGGCTAAAGCTTGAGAAAGCAAACTTTTAGTTTGTTTTTTGTTCATTCTTTTCATATAAACATGTAAATAAACTTTTAGTTCTCAAAGAAATATATAAAAAGCATAAATTTGGCAAATTATTTTCAGATTGTTGTCTAGCGTTGTTTTAATATTATCGACTTATCATTAGCTTACTAAGAACCGAAAAACCGAACCAAACCAAACCAACAACAATCAAACCGATGGTTTATATTTAATTTGGTTTGGTTTTGGTTTTAAAATTTTAAAAACCGATTAAATTGGCTTGGTTTTGGTTTTAATCAAAAACCGACCAAATCGAACCGTGAACACCCCTAAAGTTTAGCCAAGCTAAGCTGAGGACTGATTAAGCTCAATTCATTATACTGTAATTCAGATAAACTAATGAGATAGAATAGTCTTTGGTATTTGTTAAATTTTGTTAGACAGCAAGGATTTTCTGGTTAAGGTCAGCTTTGAGTGAATTTTGTTGTTTTTTAGCAAGTCCTTTATATTGCTTGTCGTTTTGCTCTTTGAAGTCTGTAGACTTAAATAAGTGGTACTTTCTTTTATTGCTTTTCTTGTCATTCAGGTCCTCATATTTATGAACTTTGTATTTACTTTTGCTATTCTTTTTGGACCAATTGCTCATGATATACATAATTGTGTCTAGCTTGGAGATTAGAGATATGATGTGTGCTGTCATTTACATGACTGTGTGAAGCCAGTGCATAGAGTTAGGTCATCAGTCTTGTGATTTGGTGGCAAGTTTATTAAGAAGCATCCTAAGGTACTAGAAGCAAATGATAAAGTTATAACAGATCAATGAAGCAAGGAAATGGTAACTGCCAGGGGGCGGATCTATATAGAAGGTTGAGGGTGGCACGCCATCCGGTTGCTCGGGTAAATTTTTGCGCGAAGGATGGGGCCCAGAGTAATAAGTTGGCTCTAGGTGCCATTGTTAAAGGCTAACATTCCAAGCGGAAGATGCAGGATCGGATCCTGTTACTGAATTAATTCAAAATAGATTGAACCAAACCAAACCAATAAAATGTACACCCTAATAGCCCGTTTGGCCAAGCTGCAAAAATCAACTTATTTTGAGAAGCATTTTTTTTTAAAAGTGCTTTTCTCAAAAGTGCTAATTAGTTTGAAAAGCACTTCTGAGCAGCATTTAGTGTTTGGCCAAGCTGTTAAAAACTGCTTCTAAGTGTATTTTTCTCAAAAGTGCTTCTCAAAAAAGTGCTTTTGGAGAGAAGCTGTTTTTTTCTGCTTCTCCAAAACTGCTTCTGCTTCTCCTCAAAAACACTTTTTTTCCTTCCAGAAGCTTGGCCAAACACCTCAATTTTTGGCCAAAAGCACTTTTGGCAAAAAAAAAAGCACTTTTGGCCAAAGCCAAAAATAAGCTTGGCCAAACAGGCTATAAATCAATTTCCTTCACTTATGGTAGTTTGCATTAAAAAGTGGCACCCATAGCCATCAAATACTGGATCCGCTTCTGGTAACCGGTGTCAACACCTTAATAGGAATGAAATTAGCACACGTGGTTAAAGTTGACCAATGTCAACCACGTTTCACCCTACGGAGCTAATATCACATGCATGGAGCATTTATACGGAAAGATACTCTTTTTCACAGCATCGATTTGACTGAATTTTCTGAACAGGACTGTTCATGAAGAATTCACTTGTTATGCCTTCGTGCGAATGTTCTTTTGGCAGGAAATATCTGGGGAGAAATATCTTCGCTTCAACAATCATTGCATTGATTGAATGAGGCTTATTAGATTAAATTTGAGCAAGCACTTCACCCTGCATGGGTTCCTAATGTGCGAAATTCACTTTTTGGCAGGTCAAGAGATGATAAGGATTGCGCAGTTGCTTAGCTAACAAATTTTCGTTAATTCACAAGTCCTGATAAGCAAAAACCTAACTTGCTTCTACTAGAAGATTGGGATCAGTAACAAGTCATGTCAAATGGCTACCTGATCAGATGCTCAAAGCCTTAACGTTTGTAGTGGGCTGACTTCATTTCTTAGGTCCAAGCTTTGTTGGTTTTGCTCCATTATATCGTCATATGACTTTTCAGTTTCCTTTTCTTTTTGTACATTGTAGTGTTTCAAATGTCTGTATTGTAGGATAGAAGATTGCTTAGATGCTGCATTCTTTTTGGAAACTGATATACTTGAGTGATATGAGCTACTTTCAGTGGAACAGTTTACAGGTGTGCAGGCAACACTTTTACTCTGGATTTTGCTTTCTAGGATAATTATCTACTTATTTAATATCAATTTGGAATTGTTCTGACCCCAACTTATTTGGGAGGCGTAGTAGTAGTTGTTGTAATATCAATTTGGAATTGCTGTTATTTGCAATGTTGATGACAAGGCAACTCTGAGGAAAGTTAGGAATTAGTTGCACAATGCGAAAGAAAGATGATGAATTTTTTGTGGATCCCTTTGTGTAAGGTAGTTGTAAGACGGGAAAAGTTGCGTTAAGGGGTATTTATGGTATCTTGAATATCATACCAAAAGTGCAAAACAGAAAGGCGAAAGCGTGTTTTAGCCCATATGGTAATGGACCACTAGAAGAAGAAGAACATTATTCCACTAACATTTGTTCTCCATCAGTTTGCTAACAATTGGACTATTTGTATGATATTTTCATTTGTGATCATGGATATACAAGAGTATATCTATTTATTTACATGTACATCCCTCCTTCCCAAAAGTTAAAAGAAAAAGAAAAAGAAAAAGAAAAAAAGAAATGGTTTGTTCATCCTACAGGTGGAAGCAATCTTCTATGGATGAGAACACGAGTACCCTTCCAAAGCTTAAGAGCTTCAGTTTCATCATTTGCCAAAACTGAACAGTGACTTTCATTGCAGTCTGCAAAGTATTTCCCACTTATCCCTTCTGTTTGTGGGCTCAGTGCTACATAGCATGTGGTTGCTGCACCCTGCCATACCAAAAAATTGACCTCGTTACTTATTTCTATATTCACTCTTTTTACACCCCCCCCCCCCCCC
>MU762770.1:55229-88418 GCA_026770625.1 Nicotiana glauca
GTAAATTAATAACCGCACCGATAATTAGGGTAAGTTTTTTATTTTATAAAAATAAACCAAAAAAATATCGAACCGTACCGAATAAATTTTTCATGTGAAACTATAGTAAGTTTAAAAATAATAATGCATTAAATTTTCGTTGGGCCTTGGAATTGGAATTATGAAAACTATTACAAACCAACAAGTAATTAAACTCAAAATACTAATTTCTAAAACCTATTATGTTACTTCTACTCAAACTAAGTTATTTCAAGTATCTTTATTAGCAAGACACAGAGTATTCTAGCGATTATGAGTAGAAAAATACAATATATTGAATATTTTCCTTTCATATAATTTAGATTTATTTTTTTGAATATTTAATCTTCTATAGACTTTATTCTTGAGTCTCAACTTGGTATATCTCTCACCTCGTGTGATTTATATTTTCTTTGCCTTTATTTGATTTCTTTTACGTTGTTGTAGAATAGTTGATGGATCTATACTCTAGCCATCTTTCTTTCTTTCTTCTTTAATTCATCACCCTCTAAACAGTAAAAATGTCTAGAGAGTTTTGCTAAGTACTATAAAAGAATATATGTTATTGCATTCTACTTATACTGGTGAATATTGCATGATATTAAAAAAAATACTGAAAATTAATCGAACCGTACCGATACCGACATGATTGGGACGGTTTCGAAAAGTCTAAATTTGGTTATACATAATGGAATAACCAAAAAATTGGTATGGTACAAATTTTATAAAATAACCGGCTGAACCGAACCATTGAACACCCTAACTTTCGCGTAGACTATGTACTTTTATTAAAAAAATATACTAAATATCTATAAATATTTAATTTTGAACCCAATTATTATAGTATATTAATTTGAGATTGCAATAGGAAGTCTGCGTTTGTTGGGGGTGAGGGGGGGAAGTGATTTTGGTAGATAAGCCAAAAAGGAATTACGAACGCAATAAGGACGTTATGGTGTTAATCATATGTAAGTTATTAAAAGAAAATTCGTGAAAAAGCAACTAGTTATACTAATAACTCTTAGTTATATTAAGGAAAAAAAAGATCTACAGGTCCCATTCCAAAATCCTAACTACTCCTTAAGCTAAGATTTAATAATTCCTTCAATATGGTTTCACGTTTGTTTGACTAAAATACTTGCAAGAAAAAGTGGATTCGCAAGATACATTTTATTCCAATCTAATATTTTCCTTTTTTATTCTCTCATTTTTATGACAATTTTAGCATTCTTGTTAAACTTTTTTGGATGTTTTGGAGGATATTGACAAATCTGCATGACAGATGAAAAGATAGAGGAAATCATTCACATTATAAAATTTCAAATTCCAATTATGGGAGATAAAGATTTCAATGCCTTAGTAGTTTTTGTCCATCATCTTCTTCAGCTACTTTTTGACAAATGACATATTCACTAAATTTAATCATTATTTTTTTGTGTGACTGATTTGTAGTAAAACACACTCAATAACTATCTAAGCCATCCAACCAATAAATCTCACTTAATTCACCTAAGGCATAAATATGAAAATGATCCAAAACATACAAAAGAGGGAAGGTAAAAATATAAAAATCAAATAAAAAAGAAAGAAAAGACTAAGAAACCTACTATGGGCCAAAGGGTACTACTTTGTCTCCCCTTAGCAATGAAATTTACCACCTGAGTTGATGCCATCACTAAAAGTTTAAAGACAAAATTGCCGACAAAGCTAGAAATTTGCCTTCTTTTTCTTTTTCCTTAATAATAACCCACTACAAAATTGACATCCACAAACGTAAAAAGAGAAAAAACTTTGTCTTAATAAAGAGTCCTCACGTGCCAACGACCAATCAGTGAATGACATGTGTCAAATGAGTTAATTACGGAGAATTAGGGGGACATACTAATGATAGTATACTATTTGTCGATCTCTTTCACACTAAGCTTCCAATGAAAGGAATATAATTAACATTAACATCTTAATTGCCAATTTGTTGTTATTGATCAACTATTTTTTGGTGGTCCTGTTTTTTCTTTACTACTAGAGAATATAATGTTTGTCCTTATATGGTATTGCATCCCTATCAAACAGGAAAAGAATCATAGTATGATTTCATAAATTTAAAACCCTTGAAAAAAATTGAATTCCACAGAAGATGGTTGTGGAATCTTCATATAGGTGGGGTACTCCATTTCAGTAATACTACCTCCTAATGACCAACATTTGTCCTAAGAGGGGCGGGGGGGACTATTCTAACATGTGCTAAGGTAATTAAATAGGCTACGTACCTAGGTGGAGTTTTGAGTGGTGAAATGGAGACATTGGTACAAATGTAGATCTTTTGACAATTTATACAAAGATTTCCTCTATAGTGTTTGTCAATTTTAACGGTGGACATATTATATATAGGCTTTTCTCTTCTTGTTTTAGATAGCTTTCTTTTTTAGAGGAGTTGGATTCGGGAACATTGCTCATGTATGTGGCTGAAGTAAAACAGTGAACTGGTTATTATAAAAAATGAGTTAACATTTATGACCTTAGGGACCAACTTTTAGGTGGCATAAAGATTATCCCGGGGTTGGTTGGACGAATCGTTTCCCATATTTGAGACTTGTGATCTATTTCCCTCACCAGCAACCTCCTCAATCAGAATTCGTCGCATTGGACTTGTCAATGCGGTTTACATCTTATGTATGGTTTGAGAGTTATAATGAGTAAGTTACCCCGAATAAGTTACCTAGTGCGCACCCGAAAAATAGCGACCGCGGATTTTCTGGAATTTTTCGAAAAAAAAAAAAAGGGTTTTAGGGAGAATCACATTTGGGCTTATGTGATGAAAATCGGAATTCTTGACTTTCCAGATCAAGGGTGGCATAACTTTTATTTGTTGAGCATGTGGTTTAGAAAGAATGTGTGGTTCATTTAGACCTTTTTTTTTTGCATAGTCTTAAAATTATTAAAACTAATACATTTAAAGAATTAAGCAAAAATCACCTTTTATATCACTCCACTTACTATTATTAAACATTTTTTACTGCTGGCCACTAGCGTCGCGCACTCACTACGACACTACAACCATCATCTACTAAAACCAACCACTATCACCATCTACCATCTCATAACCATTAATGTCGATCCACCGTCAGCGTCAGTTATAACTGCCACCAGATGAAAACTCGTGGAGGTGGAAAGTCCCGTGCAAGTATGGGTGTCTATTTGACTATTCTAGTTTTCTTTTTTCCTTTTTCAAGTTAAGGTCAGATTGCTAAAGTTTATAGATCAAGGACAACAGAAAACCCTAGCTGAGAGGGAGAAGAGAGACGAAGAGAGGAAGTGGAAGAAATGAATGAAACTGTGAAAGACTTTCATTCTTTGAGTTTTGGTCTTTACACTGACCTATATATACAATTAGCTTAGTACTAGTGTAACTTCCTAACTAACCAATCACTCACATCATTAACCTCTAACAGACTAACTAATCCTGACATGTATAAATACTCTAAACTACCCTTCATGCTTAAGTCACTCCTCTTTCCTCAACACTCCCCCTCAAGCTAGGGGGTATGAAAATATTAAGAACACCTAGCTTGGACATCAAGTATTTATGTTGTACTCTGGTTAAGCCTTTGGTTAGAACATCTGCAAGTTGTTCCTTCGTGGCAACATACTCTGTCTTCACCAGCCCATTTTGTATCTTCTCCCTTACGAAATGATAATCTATTTCAATGTGTTTGGTATGTTCATGGAATACTGGATTTGCCGCTATTTGAATTTCTACCTTGTTGTCAGTGTGAATGTTCACAAGAAGAGCAACTGACACTCCAATATCTTTAAAAAATCCAAGTATCCAAAATAACTCTGCCACAGTTGATGCAATGCTTTTGTATTTTGATTCTGCAAAACTCATAGAGATAGTATTCTACTTCTTAGACTTCTAGGACACTAGTGAGTCACCATACATAATTAAGAACCCAATTACTGATTATCTAGTGAGAGGACAAGCTGCCCAGTCAGCATCACAATAGGTTGTGATGATGTTCTTCTTCTTAGTAGATAAAAGTATGCCTTGTCCCGGCTGATTTTTCACATATCTGACTACTCTTTGTGCAACTTTCTTATGAGATCTTTTGGGTTTCTGCATAAACTGACTGAGTGTCTGAACACTGAAGGCTATGTCTAGTCTTGTGATAGTTAGGTAGAGTAGTTTTCCTGTAGTCTCTGATATTTGCTAGGATATGGTAACAATTTATCATTTATTGTGTTGTGAATACCAGTATTCTCATCATACTCCTTAGTGGTTAGCTTAGTGTTGGCTTCAATAGGTGCGACATCTAGTTTTGTAGCTCCCAGCCCAAAATCATAGATTAGTTCCAGAGTGTACTTCCTTTGGTGCATTAGAATGCCTTGCTGTGACCTTGAAAACTCAATACCAACGAAGTATTTCAGTTCACCTAGGTCTTTCATCTTAAAAGCCTATTGTAGTTTGGCCTTGACCTCTTTTAATAGTATCAGATCAGGACCGGTGAGGAGCATGTCATCCACATACACCAGGATGACTATAGTGTATTTTCCTGTCCCTTTTATGAATAATGAGTGGTCATGTTGATTCTGCATGAACCCAAACTTCAATAGTGCTTCAGAAAGTTTGGCATTCCATTTTCTTGGTGCCTGTTTAAGTCTATACAAGGATTTCAGAAGTCTGCATGTTGGTCTGCTTTTCCCCTGACGCTGAAATCCTTGAGGCAGAGTCATATAGATCTCATCATGTAAATATCCCTGCAGAAAGACATTGTATACATCTATTTGATAGATGTGCCAATGTTCAGAAGTAGCAATAGCCTGAATTGTCATAATAGAAACCATTTTTACTACTGGACTAAAAGTTTCCTGGCATTCAATGCCCTCTTGTTGGCTATACCCCTTGGCCACAAGCCTAGCTTTGAACCTCTCCACCTTTCCTATGGCTTTGTACTTTACTTTGTAGATCCACTTACAACCAATGGGTACCTTGTCATTAGGCAAAGACACCACATCCCAAGTATGGTTTGATTCTAAAGCAACAATTTCAGCTTGCATTGCATCTACCCACCTGGGATCCTTGACAACTTCTTCAAATGTAGTAGGTTTCACTATTAAAGAGAAAGCAGCTAGATAGCGTTGATACTTGGGATAAACACCATAATAGGAGATATAGTTGGCAATATAATAAGGAACATATTTGTGATTTGGATATGTCACAAAGTCCTTCAACCAAATAGGAGCCTGCTTGGTCCTCAGAGATCTTCTTAGGATAGTGGTGTTTTGATCATCAGAATGTAAGGAAGTTGAAACTCTGATAGTAGGCTATATTTATGCAATTTAGGTACTATTTACACTTTAACTTAGTCGCACTTTACTAATATTTGAATGCTAAAAGATAATAAATTGCTCTAATTAAGAATTTTATGCTTTGCAGGAGCCACTCCGAGCTATGAGAAATCTAAAGAGTGTTTTGGAGTCAACATGGAGTGTGGAAGACCAATCAGAGGTTAGCATGTTCGAAAAGAAGAAAGAAAAGCAAGTGGCGAAGTCCCCTCCAAGTGCGCGACTGCGGATTGGCCGCATACTAGAGGCAGAATACTGGGTGAAATCCGCGGTCGGTTGGTGCTGTACCACTTTCAAGGCATGAGTTCTTCATTCTCTTCTTGAAGAAGTTTGTACCATAGACTCGCAGGGAGGAGCTGCGCAAGGAGTTCGAGCAGCTACGTCAGGAGGGAATGTTCGTGACCTAATATGAGATGAGGTTTTAAGAGCTGCTTGTCACCAATTTAGTTGGTTCCCACTGAGAGGGAGAGTATTAATAGGTTCGTTGATGGCTTAACCTATCAGTTGCATTTTGTTATCACCACAGCAGGAGTCGTCCTTATAGGCTCGCTCAGATGGCTCGTCCAGTTCATCATGGTGCATCATCTAGCCATAGTTCATACAGTGCTCGTTAGTCATCTCTCAGTGCACTCCCAGCTCAGAGTTCATCTCGTGCACCTTCAATTCAGGGTTCATCAACACCAGGTTCCTCTGGTACTTATTTTGGTTCTTGAGGTTCGCCTCAGTACTTGCCACCATTTTTTGAGAGGGGTTATTTTGAGTATGGAGAATTGGGCCATGTGAAGTGGCATGGCCCCCGCCTTTTGGGAGGTCTTGTTCAGCAAAGGAGTCAGGTTGCGACTTCTGCACCAGTTACTTTACCACAACCATCTTGGGTTGGGGCTCAGGCAGCTAGGGGTCGCCCGAGAGTGAGAGGCCGATCAGGCTCTATTTTATGCTCTTCCTGCCAGGCCAGATGTCGTTGCTTCATACACAATGATCACAGGTATTGTCTTAGTATTCCACAAGGATGTTTCTATATTGTTTGACCCTGGTTCCACTTATTCGTATATCATCTTCCATTCAATAGAAAATTCTTTCAATTCAACGAAAGAGATTCTCATATTCACACAATTTAAGTAGATGCGAGATATAGAAATTTGCTTTTCGTAGTTGTGGAAGCAGTTTTGTTGTTGGAATCCTTTTTTTAAAGAAGAAGTTAATGGTCGAGTAAGAAATAAGAGTAGTAGATCATATTCGATGAAAGAAAAAATCGAATAATTGGAATACATAGTTGTGATGCATTGTTGTGGATGTCGATCCAAAGGTTCTTTCTTGATCTAGCTACAAGGATGGGGCAGTAGGGAAAGATAAAATGTGGAACCTAATAGAAATTACTAGTTTTAGAATCTCATTATCATATTTTGCTCGTTATCTGGATGTGCCCCACGAGTCCTTAGTTTCATATGTTTATGTATCTACGCAGTGGGCAATACTACTGTTGTGGACTGCATATATCGGTCATGTGTAGTGACTATTAGGGGATTGGAGACTAGAGTTGATCTCTTATTGCTTAGTATGTTCGATTTCGACGTGATTTTGGGTATGGATGGATTGTCTCCATGTCATTCTATTTTGGATTGTCACGCTAAGATCGTACATAGTGATCCTGGGATTTCCAAGGATCGAGTGGAGAGATTCTCTAGATTATGTTCCAATAGGTTGTTTTCGTACTTGAAGTCCCAACAGATGGATGGGAAGGGGTGTCTGTCATATTTGGCCTTTGTGATGGATTTTGGTGCTGATACCCCTACTATTGATTCTATTCCGGTGGTGCGAGACTTTCCAGATGTGTTTCCTGCAAACCTGTCGGGCATGCCACTCGATAGGGATATTTATTTTGGTACTGACTTTGTGTCGAGCACTCAGCCTATTTCTATTTCTTTGTATCGTATGGAACCAGTTGAGTTGAAGGAATTGAAAGAGCAGCTTCAAGAACTTCTTAATAACGAGTTTATTAGGCCTAGTGTGTCGCCTTGGGGTGCACTGGTTCTGTTTGTGAATAAAAAGGATGGTACTATGTAGATATACATCGACTATATGCAGTAGAACAAAGTTACAATCAAGAACAAGTATCCTTTACCGCGCATTGATGATCAATTTGACCAACTTCCGGGAGCGAGGGTGTTCTCTAGGATTGACTTGACGATTTGAATATTCTGAAGACAACATTCAAGACCCGCTACAGTCACTATAAGTTCCTAGTAATGTCTTTTGGGTTGTCCAATGCCCCAACATCATTCATGCATCTGATGAACAATGTATTTTAGTCATAGCTTGATTCGTTTGTTATAATATTCATTAATGATATCCTAGTGTACTCACGTAGCCAAGAGGAGCATGCCCAATATTTGAGGATTATACTACAACGGTTGAGGGAAGAGAAGCTTTATGCTAAGTTCTCCAAGTGTGCGTTTTGGCTTAGTTCGGTAGCGTTCTTGGGGCATGTGGTGTCCAGTGAGGGGATTAAGGTGGATCAAAAGAAGATAGAGTCAGTTTAAAGTTGGCCTAGACCGTCTCCAACTACTGAGATTTGGAGCTTTCTTGGCTTGGTCGGATATTATCGATGCTTCATGAAGGGTTTCTCGTCTATTGCAGCGCCTTTGACCAAATTGACCCAGAAGGGTACTCCATTCAGGTGGTCGGATGAGCGTGAGGAGAGCTTTCAGAAGTTCAAGACTACCTTGACCACAACTCTAGTTCTAGTTTTGCCTTCAGCTTCTGGCTCTTATACAATGTATTATGATGCTTCTTGGATAATATTGGGTGTGTCTTGATGCAGGAGGGTAGAGTGATTGCTTACGCTTCATGTCAGTTGAAGCCCTGTGAGAAGAACTACCATGTTCATGATTTAGAGTTGGAAATCATCGTCGTGTATTGAAGATTTGGAGGCAAGAACACAAGAGGAAGACAGAGAATTTCCCTAAGAGTTCTCATCATCTTCTTCTTAATTCCATTGTTAATTATAACTTTCTATAGTGAATTTTTATCTATTAGTATGAGTATCTAAACTCGTCATCTAGGATTGATGGAATAAATTGTTGGATGAAGTCTTGACTTTGTTTTGATATAATTTAGCCGGTTTTACTCTATGATTGTTCAACTATGTGTTGTCTTGTGATTAATTAAAAGGGCCATTGATTAATCGTGGCTAGTTATCTTGTGTTGCTTGATAAAGAACACTTGGTTAGATTGTTGTTGAACAACACAACTTTCGGGTAAGTTTAGAGATTAATTACTTGAATTTAAAAGCACGGTTAGAGATAATGAAGCTTTGGTGGGATAATTCTAAGTTGCATAAATTGTTAACTAGAGTAGTTAGAGAGAATGCTTCTAGTAAATTATCGTATTTGATTGAGAGATAATTGCGGTAGCCCAAAACTCATACTCCTTATAGAGTGTTACAGCGAGATTATAGCTAACATTTCAGGAATTAATCCGACAATTGGGGAAATCAATAGCCCTAGACCCTTTTACCATTGAATTCAACTCTATTCTTGATTATTGCTAGTTTTATTGTCATTTTTCCTTAGTTAACTAAATTATACTCATTATCCATTAAATATCTTGCATCCAGAAATTGTCTGAGCTTATCATTAGCAGTGTTAAAAGTTATAGTAAATAGGTTAGTTCCCTGTGGGATTCGACTCCGGACTTGAACCAAATTATATTTGCAGCGACCATTTAGTCCTTTTTACAAGTCATAGTTGGGTGTGATCAAATTTAGGCATCGTTGCCGAGGAACTAACGGTGTTATTTATTACAACTTGGAAGAATTGCTAGGATTATTCGTTTAGATCAAATTTTATGTGGTGTTAAGAATATTTCCATTAAAATTCTCACATTTTAACTCTTCTGTGACTCAGGTGCATGCCTAAAAGCTCCTTGAGAACTCGAGAACTTTTTGAAGGACTCTTAGATCCCGAAAAAACATTTAGGGCATTGAATCGGGCTAACAATAAGGGCAAACAGCTAAAACAAAACAACCAACTCGAAACTGAAATGGACGACGCCGAGAACATCAACGGGAACAATAGGAATGATCGAGTTGACCCAAACATCATAGCGGTAGCACCTCTTGTGTCGGAAGCTACTCTTTATGATTGGGCGCAACCAACTGCTGATAACCTGTCCATAACAATTGTGTAAGGCCATGTGAAATTTTTACTCCAAAACTTGGAATCTCATAGTGCCAAGTTAAGGACAAATATTTTTCAGAAGAGCACATTTCTGCAGCCCATTATGCAGCCACATAATAACTATGCGGACCGCATAGCTACCGTAGAGTGAGGCAGAAGGTTGGCAAATTTTGAGGACAACTATGTGGCCAATTATGCGATCGCATAATCGATATGCGGGACGCATAGTTGTCACATAACCTCCTTGGGTTTTTTGCGAAGGGTAGTTCTGCAGTGCATTATGTGACCGCAGAACAGGTATGAAGACAACAAATTGGTCGCATACCCGAGCAGAAGATTCAAGACCTTGAGGATTACTTTTGCGATCCCTTTACGGGCCGTATATCAGTTATGCGGTCGCATATGCGATCGTAGATTGAGTCGGGGCTCCTATTTTCTAACTTTTAAAATCCGACCCCATCTTGTTAAAAACACCCCCATTAGACTATATTGTGCTATTCTCTGCTACCTTTAGAGTGAGAGAAAGAGTTTTAGAAGGAGAAAGTAATCCTCACCAAATCACTCCTTAATCCTTGCCTAATCTTTGAATATTATCAAGTAAAGTCTACTAGGTCTCCTTCTTAAGAGGTAAAAATCTGTGCCCTAGCTCTAAATTGTGAAATTCGTCTAAGAATGGAATAAGTAGTATGTGGGTTCATGGGTATAAGTATTGATTACCTTGCATGCATGTATGATAAAATGGTTGTGAGCTAAAAATGTAACGAATAGGGTGTAGGATGATAGAATCTTTCACAAAAAAGGTCTTAAAATCATAATGCACACTTAGTGCTTGATGATGTGCTCAGAAGAGCTAGAGTCTTGATCATCTCTCTAATATTTGGTTCAATTTGTAATGCTCATAAAATAGATCGAAGTTGCTAAGGGTTTCGGAATTTATCGTACGAATTTAAGGAAAGCTCTATCGAGGTATGTATGGCTAAATCTATTTCTTCTTAGAATCGAAGCCCTGGCGTTCGTGTAATTGGTGTAAGTTCCTAAAATAATCATACTAGGATCGTTGCCCTAAGGTGTTGCGTTGAAAGATTTATGTTCAATGATTGTTCTAAATGTTTATCATGTCATCATACAACTTGTGAATATGTTTACAAATGTGGAATATGTATTGAGTAAGGCTAAGAACTCATGTCAAAGAAATTGAATAGAGATTGTTGTGCCAATTTGTATGAAAGCCTCTATGTGCTTAGTATTTCCAAGCTTTTCCCTTGTGTGTGAAAATGCTTACATGATAGGCCTTATTGTTATTAATGATAATGTTATTGAATATGTAAAAAGAGAATTTTGAATTATGAAATGCAGCCAAGTGATAAGAATGACTTAATAAGTAAAGCAACTCGTGCCAATGTATTGAAATATGGACTTGTGGATTTGGTTGACATCTCAAGGGAGATGGCCTAGCCGATCGGGCCGTGATCGGACGCCATGCCGCACACATGGTGGAGACTGTGCTGGAAATGATTGATTTGGAATTGTGGATTTGGTTGACGTCTCAAGGGAGATAGCCTAGCCGATCGGGCCATGATCGGACTCCGTGTAGGAACACGGTAGTATTGAGGGTTGTGGCACATGGCATTGAGATTATCAACTTAATAAAAATGGAAATTCAACCTGAGACTTGTAATCCTTACTTGATGTTTTCCGTATTTGTTTGAAAGCTCTTGTTGTACATCATGACTATTTTCCTCCATGTCTAATTGTTCATTCTATAAAGATGGTGCTTTAGCTTTATATACTAGTACTATTCGACAGTACTAACGTCCCTTTTGTCGGGGGCGCTACATCTTTTAATGGATGTAGGTATTTCTATAGCCGACAGTGTTGATCGCAGCTAGTGGTGATTTGCCTTCACCTTCCTAGCAGTCTTGGTAAGCCTCATTTTATCCCAGGGCCATCTGGTGCATCTTTTGCTTATATAATTTTCACATTTTGAGGTATAGTCAAAGCCTTGTTGCCGGCACTTTTATAGAACTTCCTTTTGTATCTAATTAGAGGCTTCGTAGACATTGTGTGGGTTGTACAGGGGTATTGGGAAGGTCAACAGACTATCTATTGTGTTTTGGACTCATGTTCCACTAGATCTTAAAGTATATGTATTCTAGGAACTTGATAGTGATGTAACTAATGAAATGGCTTACTAATGTGCACACACACACACATATATATATATATATATATATATATATATATATATATATATATATATATATATGACCTCCTATAGTCTAATCAACGAAAGTACATCTTCTTTCGGTCATAAGTGATTTGGGTAGAAAGTGGCTAATAGGATTGCTCGACTGGGTTCACTCGGTTGAGCACCGGTCGCGCTCCCCGAGGTTGGGGCGTGAAAAATTGCAGTCCCACTAATACAAGCGAAGAGATTTCAGATTACCATACACTTGCTGCAGAATAAATGGTTGTTCTCCGGGTCGTACATTGAAGACCCACAACAACATCTGAAGAACTTTCTATCAATTTGTGTCACTTAAAGACAGCCGAATGTGACTCTTGAAGCAATCAAATTATTATTTTTCCCGTTCTCAGTGACTGGGGAGGCTCAAACTTGGCTGAATTAATAATTCTGTTGCTACTTGGAAGGAACTAGTCAAGCAGTTCTTAAACAAGTTCCATCCACCCAACAAAACTGCGAGGCAAATTGATGAGATATTGCAATACGGGCAGAAATCGACTGAGACTTTGCAAGAAAACTGGGAGAGGTTTAATGGGATATTGGTGTAGTCTCCGCACCCTGGCATTCCGGATCAGATGCTGGGATAGAGATTCTATAGGGGTTTGGCCGATGGTCTGAAGGCCAATGTAGATACTTCAGCCGGGGGTGCATTCTTGAGCAAAACATTCATAGAGTGTAAGATTCTTCTTGACAAGATGTCTCAAAATTCAGGCTGGATGACAAGAGATACAACACTCACTCCAGTAGTGCATTCTGTCGCTTTTGACCCAAACAATACAAATTTAGAAAACATAGCCACTCTCATGACCCAAATGAGCTTGCTGACAAAGGAAATTGATGAGATGGTATGAAACAGGTGCACATTGTTGATACCAAAAATTGAGGCATATGCACTCTTTGCATAAACCAAGTCATATGTGTGCTCGTGAAGTGGAGAGAATAACAATCAGGGCTTCAGAGAAAACATGAATGATGCTAATAATTTTGGAGGTCAGAGGCAAGGTGGGCATCAATGGGGACCAACATCAACCAGCAGTACAGACCAAACCAGCCACAACACAACCCCAATCCAGGATGAGCATGACCACAGGTCCAAGTCGTGCCTTTTCAAAGGCAGCATGGCTATAATCAGCAGCAGACTGGTACATCTGAAATTAGAGAGCAAAATAGAAAGAGAAAGTAAACACCGTAGCAAATAATGATCAAAGTGCAAAAGGTGATTAAAGGAGGCACATGTAAAAAAGAAAAATTGGGCCATGGAAGTCATAACTGTACTCTAAGAGCCCATTCTTGGCCCAACGTGAGTTGTACACCAGTGGAGGGGATTATTTCGTAAAAATATCATGGTATAGCCAGTTTTCACACTCGTCAATGAAAAATAGCCAGCGTTTATCAAGTCAATGAAAAATAGCCACTATTTTGCTGTAACAGGGACCGGTCCAATATAATATACGGGAGTTCTGGTGCATTTGTGTGCGAACTTCAGCATATTATGCTGGACCGGTATACTTTGCTAACTCCTGTAAAATTTGCGGGAGACTGTAGCACCAGTGCTCCAAACTCCAGTATATTATACTAGACAATTATACTTGCTGGAACTCCCGTAAAATTTGCGGGAGTTCCAGCATAATTATGCTTGAACTCCCGTAAAATTTGCGGGAGTTCCAGCATAGTTATCCTGGAACTCCCGTAAAATTTACGGGAGTTCAAGCATATTTATGCTGGAACTCCCGTAAAATTTGCGGGCGTATTTTTTCGAATTTTGAACAGTGTTTTCGCTCAGATTTAAAGTGGCTGAATTTCGATGACTTTTGAAACTTGGCTATTTTTCAACGACCAGTGGTAAATCTGGCTATTTTTAAATTTCTCGCGATTATTTCGTACGACTTTTTTTGGGGAGAAATTTAAAAATAGCCAGATTTACAAGTAGTCATTCAAAAATAGTCCAATTTCAAAAATAATCAAAATTTAGTCACTTTTCATGTAAAGATAAATCTGAACGAAAACACTATTCAAAATCCAGAAAATACGCCCGCATATTATACGGGAGTTCCAGGATAACTATGTTGGAACTCCCGTATATTATACAGGAGTCAGCAAAGTATACCGGTCCAGCATAATATGCTGGAGTTCGTACACAAATGCACCAAACTCCCGTATATTATACGGGACCGGTCTCTGTTACAGCAAAATAGTGACTATTTTTTATTGACTTAGTAAACGTTGGCTATTTTTGATTGACCAGTGCGAAAACTAGCTATACCGTGCTATTTTGACCTTTTTTTTAGGTGACTTTTTAAATTTTATTCTTGTTAATTTAGGGGGCTAAATTTGCCCTTAAAAATGGATTAAGTTCACAGATGACCTTAAAAGGATCTAGTTTTGAACTTTTGACTTTTGGGGGCATGTCGCTTGACCAACGAAAAAAACTTCAATTCTAACAAGCTATGCCCAATTGACACCATTTTTGACCTTAAACGTTTGCCCAATTGTCAGATGAAATGCCTCAAAAGCCCAAAGTTAAAGATCATCCCCTTATGGTATCCTATTTTGGTCATTTTCTACTTAAAAATAGTTGGATGATTTTTTTCCTGCAGACAAATTTAGCACACTGCGTTAGCAGAAACATTATTTAAATGGTGGCCTCAAAAGGTCATTTGTGCAAATGATGCGCACCGGAGTCCTTTGAAATTTGTACAAACATGAAACATGTAATTTTAAGGTATAAATTGCACGGGTCGTTCTATTTGGGCGCCCATTTTTAATATGTAGCTGCTTTGTCTTTTTGTTTGCATCCGTACCCACTTTTAAAAAATTCCAGCTTCCCTTTATAACTGAAAAACTTCAGCTCTAGAGCTGAAGTTTCCGGGTTACTAAACAAAAACTTCAGCTCTAGAGCTGAAGTTTTTATTTTATAACTAGAGCTGAAATTTCTGGGTTACTAAACAAAAACTTAAGTTCTAGAGCTGAAGTTTTTATTTTATAACTGGGAAACTTCAGCTCTAGCTGAAGTTTTTTATTTTATAACTAGCAAACTTTAGCTCTAGAGCTGAAGTTTTTATTTTATAACTTGAAAACTTCAGCTCTAGAGCTTAAGTTTTTGTTCTTTGTAACTGGAAAACTTCAGCTCTAGACTTCAGCTCTAGAGCTGAAGTTTTCCGGTTACTAAACAAAAACTTATAATATAAAACTTCAGCTCTAGAGCTGAAGTTCGCGAGTTACAAAACAAAAACTTCAGCTCTAGAGCTGAACTTCAGGCCCGACTATTAAAATGTTGAAGTTTTGTGTAATTGCCTTTGCTACTTCAGCCATGTGTGCTGAAGTTATGTGAAAAAGCGGGTACGCTTGTAATTTTTTTTGCAAAGCGGGTACAGATTAAAATGTAGCACAAAAAGCGGGTATAGATGCAAATGCCCCAATTTTAAGCCTCTTTGAATTTTGAGACAACTGAATACCGTAAGCCCAAGGAACATTTTTAGATGAATTTTATAAGGGAAATTACCAGTTGTCCATTTATAAGTAGTTCATCACAATAATTGATCAATTCATAAAATATTACTAATATTAGGCAGTTAGCTATTTGTAGCCAAAAAAAAAAAATTACTTTCTTTTGAGTGGGTATTATTAAAATAGATTGGATACATCGTAAGGAGCTTGAATCTCAGTTTAGGGATGATTTGGTGAAGTTTTGAGGTGGTTTGAATTAAAACTTCGAAGAAAAAACTGAAAATGAAAAAAAATGATGTGTATCACACTATGTATCATTTGTGTATCACATATGTATCATATTTGTATCAATTAAGTATCACATGTATATCCATGTATACCTGTATGTGAGATACATGCATAATAAATGTTTATACATGTGCTAGAAAATAATTTTTTGAACTCAATTTAATTACGAATTTTGATACAAAACCAGTCCAAATCATCTCCGATCTTACTCGAATTTTGTATATTGACTTATCTATATGTTTTCAATGAATTCCAACTGTACCCATTGAAAAAAATTCCTTTTTTTCTTAGATTTTTGGAATGTTATATATATATATATATTGTATTTCATCACCTTATTTACTACCTCATCCATGAAATTTCCTTTTTGTCTTGCATCTAATGTTGTTAGTCACAACTAAAAATATGGAAGATGGTTTTTGCATGTGTTTTTTAATTTTTGTATGTGTTTGGCTAGTTTTGCTAAGTGTATGACTAATGGTTAGAAGTTGGTAAGTTGAGACTTATTTGGGACATTTGTGTAAGTTTTCTTTTTTATAAACCATTATTGTTTAGTGTCTATCAACTTCTTATAGGTGTTATTTTTAGATTATGACCCTTTATAATTTTGAATTTAAGAAAATGACCTTTTTAGATCTCTTATGTGTAAAAGACAGATCTTTTACGTGTAAAAGCAAATCTCCCATGTGTAAAAGAAGAGGTAGGGTCATAAAACTAAAAACAACTTTGTAAAGAGCCATATAGTTACCTTCTTATTGTTACCATATACATAATTGCTTCATATAGTTACTATTTAGTTGCAACGCGACTGTATTTGTTGTATTCGCGCTACCGTATTCATGAAACAGTAGCGAAATTCGCCTAAAAATAGGGGAGTTCAGTTGTGCGACTGTATTCGCGTAGATATAGGGGAATGCAGTTGTTTAATAAAAAAAAGAGGATCAATTAGTATGTTTCACTCCTAATTTAACTCAACAAAATTAATTTTGCATAAATTTCGCTGCTATGCGGCTGTATTCGCGCTACTGTATTCATGAATACAGTAGTAGAATTCACCTAAAAATACGGGAGTCCAGTTGTGCGACTGTATTCGTTATATTCACGCTATCAGCAGAATTCACCTGAAAAAATAAGGGAGTTCAATTGTTTAATAACGAAAAGAGGATCAATTAGCGTATATTACTCCTAATTTAACTCAACAAAATTAATTCGACATAAATTTTTCTATTATTGTACTGTATACCATGTGTTCGCATAACTTTATTTATAAATACAACGAAGTAATCAAGAAATAGGTGCATTCCATTTTATTCAATTCAACTGTATACGTTGTATTTAATACAGAGATATTCATTATTTACTATTATACATTGTATTCTATTCACCGTTCAAATAACAAAAACCACAAATAATAGTGATATTCGGCTGTATTAAAAAAATAGAAACCGCCGGGATACATAAATACAAGTGAAAAAAATATATTTATATAAAAATATAATATATTTGAGCGTATTTTTACACAATACAATGTATTTATAGCATTGTATGTGATAAAATAGCAAAGAAGAGAAGAAAGTTCGGCGAAGATGAATTTTTCCAGCCAAGCAAAATATTGTATACATTGTATTAAAACAAAAAAGGAGACGAACAAAAATCCGTCCCTCAAATCTTCTCTAGCGTAGCCATGGCCAGACTCGCCTAAGAGGGTGAGCCAATAGTGGATGATGATGCTGACGATTCTGACGAGGACGAAGATGATTCTAACGCCTACTGTTCCGTACTCCCTCCTCGCTTCAGATCTATTTTCTTCGCTTTAAAAAGTTCACCATAGCCACCAAAAATGGCTGCTATGACAGATACCTTGATAAAAAAAGGAGAGAGATTTGAGGGAGAAGAAAGGATCGGGAATCTTACTGATAGAGAGAGAGAGGGGGAAGAGAGAGAGAGAAAGATTATAATTGGCGTAATTCACTCCTCAATAGTAGGGTATAAAATAAATACCTATTTTACTATAAAATAAAAAATGTAGCTATACATAATAATATTTTGGAATTGTTTTGTTTTCTAATAGATATGGTGTAATAGTTTGTTATAGGAGGTAAAATTTCCAAAATTTAAGGGGAAGTCCAAATTAGTCAAAAAATATTATACACTAATTATACATATATTATATATTTATTCGCTATTTTTTAAATGGACAGCTATTAAGAAAATATTTAAATTTTTATGAGTTTAACGTGATTATTTAAAAGAAATTCTATATTGTTATGTTAGCTAAAAGATAATTGTAGACAGCACCTGTGATAAGTAGGATTAGTAACTTGGAAAAGGAAGTGGTTACCCTTTAATTAACTATATATATATATATATGACATTGTTTAATACATGTATGGTTGTTGGATTATTAATCATCACATTACAATTCATATACTAGTAATCCCTGCATAACTTAACCCAAAACCAAACATCCCCTTAGGGATCGTTTGGTTGCCGGTTAGAAGTTATGCAGGTATTAGTTATACATGTATTAGTTATGCAGGTATTAGTTATGCATGTATTAGTTATGCAAGGATTAATTATGCATGTATTAGTTATGCAGGGATAAGTTATGCAGGGTATTAGTTATGTATGTATTAATTATGCATGGATTAGTTATGCGGGGATTAGTTATGTGTAGTTATATAAGGATTAGTCATAGAAATATAATGTGAGTGTTATTTATTATTAGCTTACTTTATTTTTAATTGTTAGTATAGTTTAAATATATTTTTTTAAATAAAAAAATACAAGTTTGAATAAAGGGTATTCTTGTCATTTTGTGTTTTAATACAAGTATTACTAATAAATGTATAAGTTATTCCACTTTCTACCTTGCATAAATAATACATAGATTCCCTCATAACTTATACATGTATTAGTTATGCGAAAAAAAAAAACATGAACCAAACATTGTATTAGCAATGCAACATTTTATGTAGAAAAGAGAAAAAAGCAACCAAACATTGTATAACTTATGCTAGCTTCTATGTGGAGATTATTTTTTCTCCTTCTTTTAACCAAACAATGTATAAAGTTATCCTAGTTTTAATACATGTATAACTCCTCTCTAACCGGCTACCAAACGACCCCTTATAATACATAACTGTAGGCAAGTGCATAGTTAAGAAAGGTGGAAAATTTTGGGGTCCAAGTGCAAAGTACAGAAAGCTTAAGGTGTGCATTTTCCGATTTCGTAAGTTCTGCTAATATCCCGTACTGACCCGCAAAAGCTGGAAAATTTAAAACCCTACTAAAACCTCTCTTTCCTCTCAAAGTCAAAAGCAGCGTAACAAGAAAATCTGCAAAGCAAAATTAATGGCAGAAACAATGGAAGTGGAAGCGGCGGCTGAGAGAGTAGCAATAAACAGCGTGATATGTCAGTTGGCAGACCCAGACGGCAATCAGTTGGGTGCTGCGTTGTACCTCCCTGAAAATGCTGGTCCAAAAGAGCTCAATCAAGTCGTCAATAAGCTCCTCAGCAATGTAAGCAAGTCCAAACCCTCGTTCAGTATGCTAAAATTTGGAAAATACAACTTATAATTTCAATTGTGTACATTAGTTTTCTTTTATCTAGCCTCCATTGCATAGTACAAAACAAAATGAGTAATAAACAAGGATATTCTTAAATTTGTATATGAACGACTTAATGAATGAAGGAGCTAGTGCTGAATACTAGGTATCGTGGTATTAATGACCATTTCAAGAGATGACTAGTAATTCTGGGATTTTTTGGAATTTATCAGGAGGAAAGGTTGCCTTATGCATTTTATATCTCAGACGAAGAGCTTGTGGTGCAGGTTGGCTCATACTTAGAAAAGAATAAAGGTAACTTTAGTAGGAGAGTTGTAATAAGTATTGAGCTTATAAGTGACATTTCTCTAAATATTTATGGAGATATTTGGTGAATCCATTGCAGTGTCTGTGGAAAAGGTCTTGACAATAGTATATCAACCACAAGCAGTGTTTCGAATCCGCCCTGTCACTCGTTGTTCAGCCACGATTGCTGGTACAAGATCATCACTTCTCTTATCTTTATGCTACTGAGCAGCTTTGATTTGTGTGATCGTGTCTCTGATAAACTGATACTACAGAAAAAGAACAATGTTGTGGGTTAGTTTTGGTGGAACTGCAGTAGGGTTTGATTATTTTGAGCAGTTACTAATTCAAGAATTAACAGTCTTCTTTCTCGCCCTAACAACTTTTTACTCTATATATCCTGTTAGAGTGAAGATATATTGGTGCTCTTCTTTTTCTCTGGTTCTTTTGAGGGGAAGTAACTGATAAGTTTTCAAGTTTCTATTTTATTGTTCCGTGTGAGTAAAACAGAAGTAATCTAAAGAAATGGAGCAAAGCTAATCATGTTGATAGGTCATTGACGTGTCACTAACCAACGATCATGTTGGCAACATTAGGTCTGCTTGAGCTGCGTGTTTTGATGGTTTAGGTCTATAGCTTATGAGTGCACAATGTTTCGTAGAAGAAATTAAGTTATCAGTTCTTCCCAAAATTTGAATGTACTTTTGGAAAAGGTATTGAAGATTCGAAAAGAAATGGGTAGTAGTTGCCAAAATAATGGAGTATTGATAGGTTTCTGTGTGATGGTGAAAACCCCATTGGATGAAGCTTCTATGCTTGATCTATTTGACAACCAAGCTTTCGCTTTCCACTTGAGAGGCATTTGGTTCGTGCAATAAGCTTTCCAGTCTTGTTAGTCTATGATCCACAACCAATTCATATACGCTTCTGTTTCTTGGTCTGACTGATTAACCTTTGATGGCTTATATTTATCTAAATTTTGTATGTCTTTGTCTAATGTTCCATTCAATCTTCTTTTCCTTTGTACTAGACAGATGCTCGGGTCACACTGGGACCTTCACATTTGCTTTATTCAATGTGGGTTTGTGCTTACAGGTCACACTGAAGCTGTACTTTCAGTTGCCTTCAGTCCTGATGGTCGGCAGTTGGCGAGTGGATCTGGTGATACAACGGTTCGTTTGTGGGATCTAAATACCCAGACGCCATTGTTTACACTTCAAGGTTTGAATCCTAGTTTCACTGGCACCCGTGGAAGTCTCAGCTTTTGACTTGTCATCTCACATAAAATATAGAAACTGAGTGATAAAGGTCTTTAAGTATATCCTCTTACAAGATGTTATTTAGCTGATTATCACTATGAGAACGATAACTTTTTAATATGCTGGGAGTAATACAAGATATTCCCAACTTCCCTTCACATTCTCACACTCTCTGGTTTGAATTCTAGTTTCGTTACATTGAATGCATCTTATATACTGTTAAATATGTCATGCTTCTTGTCCGATAATATTGTGTCGTTAGCTCTCCTAGTGGTAAAACTTGGGTTGTGAGAAGGTCATTAACTTCTGTATATAGCTTTGCTTATTCTATTCCTCTGCCGCAAATGCTGCAGGGATTGCCTTTTATTTTTTAAAAACCGATAAATATTTTTGATGTTAAGAAAACCAGCACTAAGAAAGTTACATCCAAAAGTTGATTAAAAATAAAAAGAAAACAAACCTGGCTATCTATACAAAAGATTCAAGGAACTGTAACATGGTTTTACTATCATCTATCCATTTGGATTTACACCAAGAAGATAATAACAAAACACAGTCAGACTTAATCTTCAGGGTTGAGTTCCTTTGTCCGTCAAAACACCTTCTATTTCTCTACTTCGAGATGCACCACCAGATCACTGTGGGGATAGTATTCCTTGCTTTCTTTTGTTGTTTTTGCAGTCCCTTTCTGTTCCCACAAGAGAGCAGCTCTGCTGCAGTACCTTGGCATAGTGCTTAATGCCGAGAAAATTCAAAAAAAATTGCCATAACGGACGCGAGTAATTTTTACTTGCTCCATCAGCATCAAATACTAGTTATGAGTCTGCAAGCAACCCATATAACCAAATTGCATTGCATTTGCTACCCAACAATAAGAGAAGTGAAAAGAAACATGTTTTCTCTTATAATATAAGTGAAAACCTTCAGAAAACTTATGAATGATTGGGAGATTGGCAGAGTAACACAGTTCTATAATACTCTAGAGAAGTTTAAAGGGATTTCAACTATGAAAGATTGCATGATATGGCAAGGACATAGGCAAGGAAAGTTTTCAGTTAAATCTGCCTACAAGGAGTTCAATCTCTCAAACAATCAGATTGGGTGTTGGCCATGGAAGATGATATGGAAAGTTAAAATACCATACAAAGTTGCATGTTTTACATGGTTATTGGCAAAGGAAGCCAGGGTAACCTTATTAAGAGAGGTTATCAACTTTGTTCCAAGTGTTGCTTATGTGGACAAGAGGCAGAGACAATAAATCATCTCTTTTTACATTGTAAATGGGAAACTCAGTTATGGAGTATATTCATTAGTTTGAGGGGTATCAGATGGCCTATGCCAAGAAGAATATCTGAGGTACTAGACTGCTGGAACAACAAGGGTATCTCTTCTGGAGAAAAAGAGGGATGGAGGAGGATCCCTGCATGCATTTGGTGGACGATTTGGGAAGAAAGAAACCACATATGTTTTGAGGACAAGGCCAGTAGCATCCAAAAATTGAAAATAAAATGTCTTGCCCTGTTCTATTTTTGGTGTAAACAAGAAGTCTTAGAAGAACCTGAAGCTATCTTCGATGTTTTAGAATCCTTATGAGAAGACCAAGGACTAGGAGTTTGTTTTGGTTTCTTGTAAATATGGGGGACTACACACCCTTTGTGTAGTGTTTTTTTTAATATACCAATATGTTACCTTCTCAAAACAAAAAAATAATAATTCTGTCAATGTCCTTTCCAAAAAATAAATCTGTCAATGTTGCTTGTTCCCTTCAAGTTGCCGAATCATGGACTTACAAACATTTCCCTTTATCTTTTTAATAATAATGTCTATGTATAAATAATGATCTATAATTCTCTTTGCTCCAGGGCACAGAAACTGGGTTCTTTCTGTTGCATGGTCACCAGATGGTAAGCATCTTGTTAGTGGAAGTAAGGCTGGAGAACTTATCTGTTGGGATCCTCAGACTGGGAAGCCTTTAGGGAATCCGCTTACTGTAAGTCATCTGATATGTGTTTTGTATTGTTATAGATTGCTTAACTATGGACATTTGATGTGTTTTTACCTGCTGGGCTTTATGGGTCAGGATCCCCGCTAAAACAGCATTTTCTTTGTAACCTGTTGTCTATTGTGCTTTAACGATGATAAATCCTGGTAATCTTTCTTTTTTAGTTGAAGATAGAATCCTGATATTGAAGTTTAATTACTTGTGTGTACAAAAATGTATCTACAGAAGGGCTCTACTTTTTTTTCCTTTTTTTTTTGTTGCTAAAAACCCGCTTACTAGTCCGGATGAATGTTGTATATCTTGTAAGAAGTGAGCATTATTGCACACTTAGGCTAATGTGCTTACGATTGTTGGTGTCTAGAATTCGGAATTTGGGTGTATCTTTATTTGAACCATGCAAAGTAGATGTCAGAGAATGTATATGCATAATTTGATCAATCTGATTTCTTTAGTTGTCTTTAAGACTTCGAGTGTGCCTGCAATGTAAAATTCAGATATTTGCGAGAACGCTTCTCAAGTGGCTAAGTTCAAATTTTTCATGTTTGTTTCATTTTTAATTTGGATATTCTCGTCTGTTCTAATTTTTGGAATACCTACATGTACCCGTATGAAGATATTGAAGTAACTAGGCCTTGAATGTAATTGAATTAAGAAACTACTCATAGGTCCTCTATTTTCTGACTTTTCTTGACTTAAGTTGTGGCATTTTGTATGACATGCCTGTCTTCCGTTTGTTGGTTTTGCTGAAAACAATTGTCGTGATGGTAACAGTCTCACTGTAACTTGTCGTACTGCTTTGTGAACTGTTAAAAGAAGCTTTTGAAGAGTCTATAATCTGAGCTCCATGTTGCAGGGCCACAAGAAATGGATAACTGGTATTTCTTGGGAGCCTGTACACCTCAGTGCTCCATGTCGTCGCTTTGTAAGTTCAAGTAAAGATGGCGATGCACGGATATGGGATGTTACCACCAGAAAGTGTCTTATTTGTCTCAGTGGCCATACACTTGCAATAACATGTGTAAAATGGGGCGGAGATGGAGTTATTTACACTGGGTATATTTCTTTAGAGCATTTTCCTTTGCAGTTTGTTTTCTTTTATGTAGTATATTGATCTCTGTAGAGAGCATCAACTTATGGTGATTTGCCCACTTGATGTTACCTATTTCTTGAACTTTTGCTGTTTTCTTTTGGTGCTTAGTTCTCTCCTTGTTTTGTGTGGGAGGGGTGGGGTGGTTTGGGTGTGTATGTTTATAACTTTATATATTATATCTAGAGAGATATAGAGAGCGAGAGAAAAAAAAAGAGAGGGAGAAAGCCAGCTAGCTGTTGAATTCAAACAGTAGTTATAAAATCTTCAATTGGTGTTAGTAACATTTGTTAGTTCATATCCAGATCTCAGGATTGTACAATCAAGGTATGGGAAACCTCAGAGGGGAAGCTAATACGTGAACTGAAGGTGAAGTCTATAACTTCTGATTATTGTGTGACTTTTCAATTGCTCTCATGCATGTGCTACTGACTTGTATTGCTATTCATCACCTGCATTCAGTGAGGTTTGATATGAGCTTGGTGGGCTTTCTTTATATCTCCCTGAGAAGCTTTCTTAATCTTCTGTCTGCTCAAGAGTGAGGATTGTGATATACTATCGTTTGAATTTGTAGACAATTTGTTGAGCACCTGTTTTATGGCTATTTCATTTTAAGAACACTCACTCTAAGTTAGGTGGAATAGGTATACTCCAATATATTTTCTTACCTAGGTCCCCAGTTGTTTCTTATTTATCAACTTGTCCTCTTGGTGCTGTTCCATTACATTTCTATTTTTTTGAAGGGTGTTTGGGGGGGGGGGGGGGGGGGGGGGGGGCGAGGATTGAATCTGCACCTTTAGGATGTTAGTAGCTCAAATAAATTTTGATCCTCGTGTGTCTCAAAAAAGCTATGGCTTTTGATCTGTTCACATATGATATACTGTTAAAATTTGGATTTCTGTGAGCTTCAATTTCGAACATTATTATTCCCAGTAATAATTAAAAATTATTTACCTTTGAGAAGAAAAGAAGACATTACCATTTGCATCCATGAAAAAAATCCTTATGTAGATTTATTGACTATTGTTTTGTGAACATGGAGTAAGAAGTCCTGGAGATTATGGCTAGATGGGAAGCTTTTTATTTATGCTCCTACCATTTCATGCTATTCAGGGTCATGGTCATTGGGTAAATTCTCTGGCACTGAGCACTGAATATGTTCTTCGAAGTGGAGCTTTTGATCACACCGGTAAACAGTATTCGTCTCCCGAGGAAATGAAAAAGGTAATTTCTTTGATTCTACTTTGTTGCTCCGATTTGTAATTTCTCCATCCTCACAGTACCTGCGTTGCTCTTGTTTCATCTCCAGGTAGCGCTTGAAAGGTACAACAAAATGAGAGGCAATGCCCCTGAGAGATTGGTCTCAGGATCAGATGATTTCACCATGTTTCTATGGGAACCTGCTGTCAGCAAGCACCCCAAAACTCGCATGACAGGTCACCAACAGGTTGACAATCTTTCTCTGTTGTAAAGGATGTTTTTTTTGTGTGTGCTTTGACAGTAAACATGGCTTTTTTTTTTGTTCTAAGCATCGAGCCATGAATTTCAATTTTTACAGCTGGTCAATCACGTCTATTTTTCTCCGGATGGTCAATGGATAGCAAGTGCTTCATTTGATAAGTCAGTCAAATTATGGAATGGTACCACAGGAAAATTTGTTGCTGCATTTCGAGGTCATGTTGGACCTGTATATCAGATAAGGTTAGAATTTGCCATACAACTCAATCTTCCATCATTTTTAACAGTCAACCATTAGTTACTATCCTTGTGTTCTGCACAGCTGGTCAGCCGACAGTAGGCTCCTATTGAGTGGGAGCAAAGATTCAACCTTGAAGGTACGGGTTTGCATTTCTCTTTGTTCTTGTCCCATTAAAAACAAGTTGTCTTGGGTTCTCTGTGCACAAAGGTATTGCCTATACCTGTTCTGTGGGGTTACAACTTCTGCCGAGCATTAAGTGTCAAATGGGAAACAGTTTTCTTCAAGGAAACTTCCAAAGAGATATTTAAGAAACTATTATGTTTTTTCTATTTAGGTTTGGGATATCCGGACAAAAAAGTTGAAGCAAGACCTTCCTGGACATGCCGATGAGGTAAGCCTCTGCCACAGGCATTTTCAGCCTTTCCTTTTCCACAGAAATTTGAGATAACTTGTCTATCTGAACTTTGAAGGTTTTTGCGGTTGACTGGAGTCCAGACGGTGAAAAAGTAGCATCTGGTGGTAAGGACAGAGTTTTGAAGCTATGGATGGGCTAGAAAATGTATAAGTTGTCTTTTGTCGTGGGCTGTGGCGAAAGAACCCTCACACTGAACTATATTGCATCATTAACTGTGCCTCAAAGAACCATTTGCATTCAATGTCAAAAGCTTCAGAAGTATGTGAAGTTAAAATCTATAATCGTTTTGAGTCTACTCTGAAGTCAGTGGAGAAAACTCAATTTTGCAACAAAATATTCTTCGATGGAGCGGAGACAGAGAGTGCAGGAAGCAACCATTTGTTGGGGCGTTTTCAATCTTTTCATTGATCACCACTGCAAATATATCCCTATATGTTGGTTGTAAGCTGTCTTACATTATTTATAGGCAAGAAACAAAAAGTGTTATGTAAGTTGACCTTAGCTTTTTCTCTCCATATGTCTGCACATAAAGCTTGTGATGAAATCTCATAGTCTTCCTTTAATTTATTCCTTTTTTTCTCTTTTGCTAATGGAAGTTTCTTACTATTCTATCATTGCTGCGCGCTACCTTATAGCAATGTTGAGATTGGTCAGCGAACTCAAAGAAACTAATTATTGTGACTACTGTAATTGGGATGCTTTTTATAGTGCTAAATTTCATTGTTCAAGAATGCTTTTATATTGCTAATACTGTTTACCCTTTTACTGTTCAAGCTGCCCAACTCCCCCATTCGACTTCAAGACCGGCGATCGTTTGGACGAGTAGTGGTAAAATGGATAAAAGAAAATAGTTATCCACTCATATTATTCATTTAAATGAGTTGGATAACGAATTTTTTAAAAACGGGTCAAATATAGGTAGAAATCATAGATTAGGAATGTTTCCAAAAGTGATCATATTCAAGAAGTCATGGATAATATGCATATTCATATTATATGCTGTGGTTAATTTGTTTTTTAGCTGTATTAAATATAGGTCAGATAGAAAAATTTATCCCTTTTTTGCATTTACCTTTCTCAATCCATTTTATCATATCCGTTTGGACTTTGATGGCAATATTAAGTGTAAAGTAAATATATATGTGCTCTTTTCATAAATTGACACTTTTTGAGAAGATTGAGCTAATACAAACTATTTTTCCAATACTAATAGAAGTACTCAAATAATTTGGTCAAATACAAATTGTACAATCTCAAAGAAGCATTTCTTAGATAATTAGAATTTTAAACTAAGACCATTTTTTGCTAAGTAAATTTTACTTTGACCCCTTAAACTTTATAGTTGAGAAACAATACCCCTTTCACCTTTTAAATTGGCGTAATCCCCATGTAAAAATTTTCGGTGAAAAAAAAAATATTTGTGTCAACTTCTTAGTTTCAGTGTGACTTTAGTCGCCACAATATCCGTTTTTTTGTTTTGTTTTTGTATAGCACATTGCTAGGTCAATGAAATAAATATCATAATATATTCAGGATTTAATGGCATCCTTTTCCGCATTTTTATAAATTATTTCAACCTTTAAATAATACCAACATCATGATGAATAAACGAGACAAAGACTTAGCAAAATTCATATTTTAAATATTTTCAAATATATTTAAAATGCGAGTTAAGTACGTCAACGCTTAGACATGGAGGCAACTCATTTACTTATCTTGCATAACTTTTTCAATTTGTAGTTGCGTCTTAACAGAATTCTTAGCTTTGTTTCAGCTCATGGATCATTCTAGTGTGACAATTTGAGCCCAAATCCATTCAATCCACCCAATCCGCCAAGAGATTTATGGGTTGAGCTACAAATATTTTAGCTCATGGGTCAATTGGAGCTGAACCCAAGTTAACCCATTATTTTTGGCAAAATACATAAGTTGCCACCTAACCTTTGGCCCAAATCCCCCTTACACACTTTCTGTGGACGATAATAACATTATATACACAACCTTTCTAAAGTGTGTCTAGTACACACCGCTTTTGGCTATGTCCTGTAAAAAATTCATCCGTGTATTTCACGCGTTTGACTTTACTTTATAAACTTGACCCACTTAATTTTAACCCATTATATTATAGTAACTAACCCGACCCTACCCGACCTATCCGTGAAGAAGGGTTAAAACTATTTTACCCCAAATTAACTCTTATTTCTCGATACATCTCGAAGGAGCTCTAGTGAAGGCGATTCCGGCGACTATCTCAAGCAAGGCTTTCATCTTGTACGGGAGGTGGATTTATGCGATTTTAGGTTAGTAATTTTCTTCTCCTTGCATTACCCGTTTATTTTAGTAGTGGGTAGGTTGAACCTAGTTTTTCTTTAAATATCTTCTATTTGCTTTAGGGTTTTCGGACTTTTTAAAAGGGAAATCTTTTGTCATTGTCTATATTACTGTGAAGTTGTCGTGTTGTTGCCTTTACAGATAGTTTTTTATAAAAAGATTTACTTTGTGTTTGCAAACCGTGTGTAACATTAGTGTTTAAGTGATTATTGTAATATCATTGCTTTGAACTATGTGATATGCTCTTGTCTTTGTCTCCACTTTTGTATTTCATCTGTATTTATTTATTTTCAGTTGTTGCATGTGGCAGTCGATTCATTTGTCCCCTTGTTTGATTGCAGAAAATGTCTTTTAGATTGATTACACTCAAGTGGTACTATTATGTGGTCTTAGTTCTTGGTAACTTTGCTCGTTATGTGGGTGGCAGTCAAACATTGACTTTAGATGTAGATGTGGATTTACTGTCTTTTATTGAACTGATGAACTACACTACGTTATATGAACTTAAAAATGTCGTTGAGCTATATATTTGTCCAATGGATAAGACAGATAAATTGGTAAATATTCTCACAGACAAGGATATATTAGATATTTGTAATGAGTTGGAAGATGAGGATACCTTAGATATTTATGTGACTCATGCTGCCCCTTTAAATGTTTTTGACATAAATGAGGTTAGTCAAGGGGTTGATGGGAGTAATAGTGGAGCTTTTAAGAGCACAATTGTCTAAGAAGAAGAATAAGACAGTGATATGAACTTGAACCTGAACCTGCATCTACACCTACCCCTGTCCCTGCCCATGCTCTTGCACCTTCAAGAGAATCGGAGAGTGAAGTAGATAGTGAATCATATGATGATGAGGGTGAGGATGACAATGAGAATGATTCAGACTTTCATAATCCTAATAATGATGAGAGTGATGGAGTAGATTCATATGTTCCTGGTGATAATGATTAGGGAACTGATGTTCATGAAGAATTTGCAGAGTGTTGGGATGAACTGAGGCAATATAGGAGGAAAAGGAGTGAAAGGCCAAAAGATAAGGGTGATCCTGACCTAGGTGATGCAGGAGTTGATATTGGTTTTGATGAATTAAGAACTTGTAGCAAGTAAAATAGGTACACAGGCCTAGTAGGGAAAGATGAGCCTTATTTTGGGTCTTTTGATGCTGAAAGTTTTCCTTCAGATGCTGAAGAAGAATTTGATGAAGAACATAAGGAGAAAATGGCTACCAATAAGAGGAAGAAAGCCCTGATATTTGATCCAACTATCAAGAAAATAACCTAGGAGTTGGTGCTAATTTTTGAGAGAGTTGATAATTTTAGGTTGGCTGTTACTAAGTATGCAATTCAAAATTAAAAGTACATCAATGAACCTAGTAGGGTGAGGGTAAAATGCATGCACCCAAAATGTCCATGGTTGTTGGCTGCAAGCAAAGATGACAGATTCAACACTTTTGAGTTTAAAAAGTATTATCCTATCCTCAAGTGTTACAGAACAAATAAAAACAAGCTTTGCAACTCAGATACCTTGCAAAGCATTACAGGGATAAGATTGTGTCTCAACCAAATATGAAAGTTTGGGAGCTGAAGAAACTCATTAAGGATGAGCTGGACATGTATGTTGGTAGGTCTACTGTCCATAGAACTAGAGCAAAAAATTTAAAGGAGATAATAGGTGATGTGCGTGCTGAGTTCAAGAGACTCTACGATTATAGAGATATTTTATTACAGAAAAATCCTGGTACAACTTGTGTTGTGATGGTAAATTATCAAGATGAAGGCAAGATCATCTTCAATTCATTTTATGTGTGCTTCTATGCTATGAAAAAAGGATGGTCTGAAGGCTGCAAAAGGATAACTGGCCTTGATGGATACTTTTTGAAAAGCATTTGTAAGGGTCAACTGCTTGTAGCAGTATCAAAGGATGGCAACAATCAGATGTTCCCTATTGCTTGGGCCATTGTAGAGGTTGAGAACAGTTTCACTTGGACATAGTTTTTGAAATGTGTGACTCATGACTTAGAGCTTCAAGATCAGTATCATGTCTGATATGCAAAAGGTGATTTCGTTGCTATCAATATTTAAGTTTTCTTATTTCTATTTCTGATGGAAACTAATATATTATTCTTATGTTACAGGGATTGCTTAAAGTTGTATCAGAAGTGTTTCCTGAAAGTGAACATAGGTGGTGTGCCAGACATATATTAGCAAACTGGTCCAAATATTGAGAGGATTAAAGAGGAGAAACAACTTCTAGAGGTGTGCTAGAGAATCATGTGTGGCAGAATTGAATTTCCACCTGGACAGCTTGAATATGTTTGGGAATGGGATATGTGAGAACCTCGTGAGGTATAACAAGGAAACCTGGTGCGGGGCATACTTCAATTGTGATAGAAAATATGATATAATTTACAACAATATGTTTGAGACTTTTAATGCTTTGATACTTGCTGCTAGATGCAAGACAACCATCAATGTTGGAGGAAATCAGAGTGAATATAATGGAGAGTGATATTAGGCTATATAGATGATGTTTTACCTTAATATTACCATGCTTTATTATTGTTCTATAGGCAAATACCCACAAAATGCTCTAAATGGTGTTCTTTTATTTCACAGAAAATATTCTAAGTGAGGAAGCATCTCGGAGTGTTTTGGAGGCAATAATGTGAAGAAAACGCTTACTCAAGAAGTACCCGAGCACAAAGAAGCAAGAAAATGGACTGAGCAAATTCCACCGCAACTGCGGTGGAACCGCGGCGGATCAAGAGTTGAGGCAGAATGCTCAGCGTTCACCGCGGTCGTGCCGCGACCGCAGTGCACTGTTCACTCGCCAGGAATTTGGGGACCAAAGTGTAAATTCGGGAAAACTTGTGCCAAACCCTTATAAGCTTTAGAAACTCGCCCAAGAAAGGTTGAAGCTTGTTTTGTTTATACTTTGGAGGCAAGAACAAGTGTAACAAGAGTAACAAAATATTAGAATTCTTATATCTTCTTTTGATTATTTCAATTACCCGTTATGAATAATTTACTAGTTTTATATTGTTTTGTCATGAGTAGATAATTTACTAGTCTAGAGTTTTGATGGAACCTATTGAGGGATGAACTTCTTGTTATGTTAATATAGATTGTCCAGTTTAATCTCTATTTGTTCAACTATGTGCTTCTTATAGTTAATTGACAGGATCCTCAATTAGATGTGCCTATTTAGTGTGCATAACTCGGGAAAGAGTGTATGTTTAGGTTAATTGTTGAACAACACCACTCCCAAAGTATATGAGGGATCAATGACTGAGGGTTTAAAGGCGGAATTAGGAATAACGAAGCCTTGGGTGCAATCTAAAGTGAGCTGTAATGAATAAAGTCAACTAGCGTAACTCGGGAGAGAGCGTCTAGTAAATTATCGTGATTACTCGGGAGAGATTTACGGTAATAATAGTGCTCATGATTGATAGAGATGATTAGGCAATTCTATGTGAAACATAACCGTAAGGGATTCCATCAATAGGGAAAGTCATAAACTTAGAACCTTCTCTTAATTGTTTATAACTTAATCATAGATAGTTTTCAGATGCTTATTTACTTTCATTTGCAGTTAGTAGAAATACTATCAATTGTTATTTACAACATTTGGAAAGTTGATTCCGTGGAATTTAGTAAGTCTAACGAGAGTAATTGATAGGTTAATTCCTTGTGGGTTCGACTCTAGGCTAAATACTCAGATTATATTTGCAATGTCCGCGTGTCCTTTTTATAAGGCATACTTGGGCGTGATCAAATTTTGGCGCCATTACCGGGGACTTAATGGTGTTATCAATTACAATTGAAAGAAATACAGAGATTCTTAGTGTAGTCAGTTTTATCTATACCCAATCTATGAATTGAAAATTTTAACGTTTGTTGACTTGGTTGTACATGTGCATGCCTAGAAACTCAACGAGAACTGGTGAAGTATACGAAGCTTTATCTGATCCAGAAAAAACTTTTAAGGCCTTGAACCGGGCCAACCGGAAAAGCAAACAACAACAAATAATTGAACAAATCGAACCGAACATGGGACATAACTGTGAGACCCCATGTTTTTTTCCTTTTCTCTTACGTGATATACGTAATGTGTCATGGTTATATTAGGTATATATGATTGGGTATAACATCACACTGGTCACATATTATGTTTTTGAGTCAAGCAAGTTGCGAAATAAAGGTCGGCAAAAGTTATCGTAAATTTCTCTAATAAATTTTTCTTAATTTTGGGTTAAATGTATCAGATCATTTCTTCCAATATATAAGGTGTTGTGATACCCACAACCTATTAAATCGAAGTTCTATGAGTCTAGTTTTCAACCAAAGACACCTCACATCAAACAGACATTGGAATAAAAAGTTATGACTATTTTACCCCGGATTGTCCAGGCTGAAACCGGGTCGCGAACCGGGTCGGGTCAAACAAGTGGTATAAGTCGGTAAACTCGACTTTGAAGACCTCAAAACATTTCATTTCAGTCCCAAAACAGCGAGCAAGCTGAAGAGAGGGTTCCATGGTGTTCTTGAGTGATTAAGGTGCGTTATTAATGATTTTTACCGTTAAAGTTTGCCCCCCCGTGCCTAGAAACTCATTCTCTACGCTTTGCAATCGTTTCCCCCTTCTATTAGCTGTGTTTGGAGCTATTTTTGGAAGATAGGAATTTGTTGTTCTTGCTGGTTCTTCAGGATTTATACTTGTTTTGTCAAGGTAATCATCTTGGGACTCTTTTATGATTGTTTTTACAAAGTTCTACGGACGTTTCGTGAAGTTAGGGTCATATGGCGAATCTGCCGATTTAAACTCAATTATAAACTATTTATAGGTGCGTAACTATCGTGAAGGAACTACAGGCATTCGAGCGTTCGTTGGAAAGGTATGTTAAGGCTAAGCTCCGTTATTCATTTTTGCATGAATTCTTGGAAATTACTAAGATGCCAAATGTGATATTTTACTATTCTACGGCTAGAAAGACCTTCTGTGAAAGGCATTGGAAT
>MU762770.1:89395-108371 GCA_026770625.1 Nicotiana glauca
ATATATATATATATATATATATATATATATATATATATATATATATATATATATATATATATTCACGACATATGATTAGACGAGCATACTATGCATATTTGATTACTATGAGGTCGGATGTCGGCCATGGAGGCTATCATAGGTTCGGTGTCAGGTGGTATCTCTATTACTTTTGTTTTCATCAGCTATGTATGATTCTACTTTCTGCCTTACATACTAGTATATTTTTATTCGTACTGATGTCCCGTTGCCTGGGGACACTGCATTTTTGTTTCGTGCGTGCAGGTCCAGGTAGGGACTCTGATCGACCCCTCCGCTAGGATTTAGGGGTTCAGTTGTGAGTTGGTAAGCTCCACCTTTTCCTGGAGCTGTCATAGGATGGTTACCTTTGTTGTACAATTTGGGTATAGTCGGGGCCTTATCCCGATAGTGGTTGTGACACTCTTAGTGGCTATTGTGGACACAGTATTCTGGGTTTCTTTTTGCACCTTTCAGTCTCCAGCCCATAGGCTTGTCATGTATATATATGTCTGTAGACATATATGTCTCAAATCTTGGCCTTGTCGGTCAGCTAGTACTTTATTATTTTTGCTTGTCTACCTTGGTTTATATGGCTTATTGTTATTCAGGTCATGACCTTAATCGTCCAGGCTTAGTATTTCATATGTTGTGCTGCCCGATCTATTGGGCCCCCAGTTTAGTTAGCTAGTATGTTTAGTAGCTAACTCAATCAAATACAGTATCGAGTGCCAGTCGTGCCTCCCCTAGTTTGGGGCGTGACAAACTTGGTATCAGAGCAGGTCGTATCCCAGGGAGTCCACAAGCCGTGTCTAGTAGAGTCTTGCTTATGGGTGTGTTGTGCACCACACTTATAATCAGGAGGCTATGAGGCATTTAAGAATGTTTACATTTTTTTTCAATTAATAGATCTTGCTATAGAGCAAAGTTATAAGAACATATGAAATCTAAATCGTGCTTTGTGTTTCTTATCTAACAGGCTACCTTCACTCAAGAGATGGCACATCGAGAGATAGGTATGGATCTGGGGGAAGGTACCAGTCATTCCCCATCGGGTCAGAGGGATAGATTTCCCTTAGAGGCACACAGTGAGTCTCCAGTAGCCCTAGTTTCAGCTTCCCCATCACTTGTTGGAGCCCAGGGAGATGCAGTACCCCTAGCCTCACCAGTTCCATTAGTACCCGAGGCAGCTAGAGACACAGGACCCCCAACACATGTTGTTCCCCCACCAGAGACCGGGGAGCAGGGGATGAGGGAGGCAGTTCAGTTGCTGACTAGGATGGTTTCTATTCATGAGCGACAACTAGAGTCGGGAGTAGATGCCCGGAGAGATCGGACGGGAAGCTCGACGGTACGAGAGTTTCTTCACTTGGCCCCTCCATTATTTACAGGATCCAGTTCCACAGAGGATCCCCAGGACTTTATAGACAATATGTATAGAGTATTGAGGCTGATGCATGCCTTCGTCACAGAGGCTGTGGAGTTGGCTTCTTTTTGACTACGTGATGTAGTTGTCCTATGGTACGAGGCATGAGAGAGATCTAGAGGACCTGATGCTCCGCCAGAAGAATGGGAGGACTTCTTTGAGCCGTTTTAGCCCATTATTTGCCACGGGAGGTTCGGGAGGCCCGTCTTGACCAGTTTCTTAGCCTGAAGCAGGGGGATATGGGTGTGAGGGATTATAGCCATAAGTTTAATTCTTTGGCGAGATATGCACCAGATATCGTACGTACCATGAGGGCTAGAGTTCATCATTATGTGGATGGTTTGGGGGATCATCTGATTAGAGACTATAGGGTGGCATCCCTATCGGATGATGTAGATATTTCTCGCATACGTGCTTTCGCTCAGACTACAGAGGACCTTTCCCGTCGGATTCGTGATACTCGTAGGGATAGGGAGCAGAGCAAGAGGGCTCGTACTATGGGGTCTTATAGGGAGCCACAGAGTGATTCTAGGCCCCCACTCCATCGATATCCACCTTGGTCAGCAAGTAGTTTCCCACCACAGATGCAGGGCCATCGGTTTGATTGTTATATTCAGTTAGGACCGGGGCAGAGCTCAGGCCAGCCTGAGGACCATCGGCAGAAGCATTCCGAACAAATGAGACAACCTACTCTTCCATGTACTCTAGTGCGGTAAGCTTCACATCGAGCAATGTAGACAGTGTTCTAATGCATGTTATCATTGTGGGCAGATATGACATTTTATTAGCCGGTGCCCGTGGTTAGGCAGAAGTGCATCAGCGCAACCTTCAGGATACGCAACAGCCTCTTCGCCCTCAGTCCATGCTCCCCGACCAGGTCCACAGTCTACTCAGTATTGTAGTGGGGGAGAGGTGGACGAGACACCTCGGGTTCTAGTGGTGGCCAGAACCGCTTTTATGCACTTTCAGGCTGACAGGATTCAGAGGCATCCCCAGATGTTGTCACAGGTATATTGACAATACATTCTCATGCTGTTTATGCATTGCTAGATCCCGACTCTACATTTTCATATATTACTCCATTTATTGATGGTAAGCTTGACATGAGATCTGAGTTGTTGCCACAGTCAGTTGAGGTATCTACGCCAGTTGGCGACTCTATTGTAGCTAATCATGTCTATCGAGGTTGTACAATGTTAATTAATGATCATCCAACCTCTATTGATTTAGTTGAATTGGTTATGCTATACTTCAATGTCATTATGAGTATGGATTGGTTGGCAGCTTGTTATGCTAATATTGATTGTCATGCAAAGTTGGTCCGATTTCATTTTCCTGGTGAGCCTGTCCTTGAATGGAAAGGTAATGCAGCCATGCCCAGGGGTACATTTATTTCATAACTTAGGGATCGGAAGTTTATTGCTAAAGGCTGTATATACCATCTAGTTCATGTCAGGGATACAAATAAGGCGCCAATGACACTTTAGTCGGTTCCTATTGTCAATGAATTCCCGACGGTATTCCTTGACGAGCTTCCAGGAATTCCCCCCGTAAGGGAAATCGATTTCGCTATAGATTTGCTTTCTGATACGCATCCTATATCCATTCCTCCCTACAGAATATCTCCTACAGAGCTAAGGGAATTGAAGGAAAAACTGAAGGACTTGCTCAACAAAGGCTTTATTAGGCCAAGTACATCCCCATGGGGTGCTCCGGTGCTCTTTGTTCGAAAGAAAGATGGCTCCTTACGGATGTGTATTGACTACATGCAACTAAATAAAGTCACTATCAAGAATAAGTATCCTCTTCCACGGATTGATGACTTGTTCGACCATTTGCAAGGTGCCAAATGCTTTTCAAAGATCGACTTGCAATCCGGTTATCATCAGCTATGAGTCAGGGATATTGATATCCCAAAAATAGCATTTAGGACGAGGTATGGCCATTTTGAATTCCTTGTCATGTCTTTCGGGCTTACAAATGCCCCAGCAGCCTTTATGGATCTTATGAACCGGGTATTCAAACCATTTTTGGATGAATTTGTGATTGTGTTTATTGACGACATCCTGATATATTCACGATCGGAAGCCGAGCATGCGGACCACTTGCCAGCTGTATTGCAGACTCTCCAGGACTACAGGCTGTATGCTAAATTCTCTAAATGTGAATTTTGGCTAACTTCTGTATCTTTTCTTGGTCATGTTATTACCGATAATGGTATCAAGGTTGATGGCCAAAAGATTGAAGCTGTGATGACTTGGCCGAGGCCTTTGAATCCGACAAAGGTTCGTAGCTTTTTAGGCTTGGCAGGGTATTATCGAAGGTTCGTGGAGGGATTTTCCTCTATCTCTGCACCATTGACGAAACTGACACATAAGGGATCTAAGTTTCGATGGACTGAGGCATGTGAACAAAGTTTTCAGGAGCTAAAGAAAAGGCTTACGACGGCACCTGTCGTAACTCTTTTGGATGGCACTGAGGGTTATGTTGTATATTGTGATGCCTCGAGGACTGGCCTAGGTTGTGTTCTTATGCAGCATGGTAAGGTTATCGCGTACGCCTCCAGACAATTGCGGAAACATGAACAGAACTATCCTACTCACGATCTTGAGTTAGCCGCAATTGTCTTCGCTCAAAAGATTTGGCGGCATTATCTATATGGGGTTCATATTGATGTTTTCACCGACCACCAAAGCCATCGGTATTTATTTAAACAGAGGGAGCTGAACCTACGACAAAGAAGATGGCTAGAATTACTAAAGGACTATGATGTTTATATTTTATATCATCCCGGCAAAGCTAATATTGTTGCTGATGCCCTTAGCCGGAAGTCCATGGGCAGTCTAAGCCATGTTAAAGTTGATAAGGTCAAGATGACCAAATAGCTATACTAGCTAGCTAGTTTGCAGGTGCGTTTGGTAGACGCAGAGGGTGGACGCATTCTCGTTCAGAATATGGCAAAATCTTCTTTTGTTACTGAAGTGAAATAGCGACAACACGAGGATCCCGGGCTTATAAAACTGACGGAAAGTATTCCACATCAGCGACAATCTTTATTTGAGCTAAATGGAGATGGAGTCCTTAGATACTAGGGCCGTTTATGTGTACCAACAGTCGGAGAGCTCCACACCAAGATTCTCTCGGAGGGCCATTATTCTAGATATGCAGTTCACCCCGGAGCGACAAAGATGTATCGGGACCTTCGACAGATCTATTGGTGGAATGGAATGAAAAAAGATATCGCAGAGATTGTAGCCCAATGTCCCAACTGCCTGCAAGTTAAAGCCAAACATCAGAAGCCTGGAGGCCTAACTCAGTATATTGAACTTCCATTATGGAAATGGGACATGATAAATATGGACTTCATCACTGGTTTTCCTCGCACTCCACGGAGGTATGATTCTATTTGGGTAATTATTGATAGGCTTACAAAATCTTCTCATTTCCTGCTAGTCAGGACGACATATTCAGCTGAGGATTATGCCAAGCTTTACATTCGAGAGATTGTTCGCCTTCACGGAGTGCCATTATCTATTATATCTGATCGAGAGGCTCAATTTACAGCACATTTTTGGAAATCTTTTTAGAAGGGTCTAGGCACGCAGGTAAAACTTAGCACCGCTTTTCATCCGCAACCTGATGGACAGGCAGAGCGTACTATTCAGACAGTTGAGGATATGTTACGTGCCTCGTGCTAGATTTTAAAGGAAGTTGGGATGATCATCTACCTCTTATTGAGTTCGCTTATAATAACAGCTTCCAAGCTAGTATTCAGATGGCCCCTTACGAAGCACTATACGGGCGAAAGTGTAGGTCACCGATCAGTTGGTTTAAGGTCGGGGAAACAGAGTTTCTAGGTCCTAATTTAGTTCATCAAGCAATGGAAAAGGTAAAACTTATTAGAGACCGGCTGCGTACAGCACAAAGTCGGCATAAGTCTTATGCAGATGTTCGACGACGAGACTTAGAGTTTGATGTAGAAGATTGGATTTTCCTGAAAGTATCGCCTATGAAGGTTTGTCATGCGATTTGGAAAGAAGGAGAAGCTCAGCCCCAGGTATGTTGGACCGTATAAGATTATTTGGAGGATTGGTATGGTGGCGTACGAGCTTGATTTGCCTTCAAAATTGGAAGCAGTCCATATCGTGTTTCATGTATCTATGTTGCAGAAGTGCATTGGAGATCCTTCACGTATTATGCCGATTGAGGATATTCACATTGCTGAAGACTTATCTTATGCAGAGGTACCAGTAGCTATTTTAGATCGGCATGTAAGAAAGCTTCGAACTAAAGAAGTGGCTTCCGTGAAAGTGTTTATGGCGAAATAACAACATCGAAGAAATGACCTGGGAAGCTGAGGAGGAAATGACGACGAAGTACCCCCACCTATTTACGACTTAAGATGAGTCGCATTTAAATAATTGGCAATTATTTCTTTACAGCAACTTAATTGGATTTTGAATGACTTGAAAGTGCAATTTAAATTTCTTATTGCGAGATAGCTATATGAAGCCTAGTAGTTGGAATCTTCAGCATTTGATTTGTGCTTTGCAAATGAAACAAATATATCCTCGCAAATAACGTATTAGAGAAAAGGAAATGAAACCAAGGAATTGACTGGACCCATTCGCGGAGACTGTGAGACCCCATGTTTTTTTTCTCTTCTCTTACATAATATACGTAACGTGGCGTGGTTATATTAGGTATATATGATTGGGTATAACATCACACTGGTTCACATGTTATGTTTTTGAGTCAAGCAAGTTGCGAAATAAAGGTCGGCAAAAGTTATCGTAAATTTCTCTAATAAATTTTTCTTAATTTTGGGTCAAATGTATCAGATCATTTGTCCCGATATATAAAGTTATATGAGACTCACAACCTATCAAATCGAAGTTCTACGAGTCTAGTTTTCAACCAAAAAAACCAAACATCAAACGGACATTGGAGTAAAGAGTTATGACTATTTTACCCCGGACTGTCCAGGCTGAAATCGGGTCACGAACCGGGTCGGGTCTAACAAGTGGTATAAGTCGGTAAACTCGACTTTGAAGACCTCAAAACATTTCATTTCAGTCCCAAAACAGCGAGCAAGCTGAAGAGAGGGTTCCATGGTGTTCTTGAGTGATTAAGGTGCGTTATTAATGATTTTTAACGTTAAAGTTTGCCCCCCGTGCCTAGAAACTCATTCTCTATGCTTTGCAATCGTTTCCCCCTTTATTAGCTGTGTTTGGAGCTATTTTTTAAAGATAGGAATTTGTTGTTCTTGTGGTTCTTCAGGATTTATACTTGTTTTGTCAAGGTAATCATCTTGGGACTCTTTTATGATTGTTTTTACAAAGTTCTACAGACGTTTTGTGAAGTTAGGGTCATATGGTGAATCTGCCGATTTAAACTCAATTAAGAACTAATTATAGGTGCGTATAAGCTGCATATATATAGTGTTTTCGAAGCTTAGGACATAAGGAACAACTTTCGTGAAGGAGCTACAGGCATTCGGACATTCGTTGGAAAGGTATGTTAAGGCTAAGCTCTGTTTTTCATTTTTGCACGAATTCTTGGAAATTCCTAAGACGCCAAATGTGATATTTTACTATTCTACGGCTAGAAAGACCTTCTGTGAAAGGCATTGAGATTGTAGCTGAAGTATTTTCATGATTCTATTTGGTTGATATTTCACTCGTTCGGTTAAATAGGGTATTCGACATCTATATATGTCATTTTGTCAGCTTTTTTATCTATATATATGAATTCTTATTCGTCTTTGGGTTGTGTGGTTAAATAAAATAAAAACATTTAGTATTTGCGATCAGTCATTCTTCCTTGTAAAGTGTATTTTAAAATCTCTAAAGTGACACGTCGATTTCCAAAAAATCTCAAATATAAATTCTATGTTTAAACTATTAAAACACTTGATTTTTGAAATACTTTCTTTTACTAATTATAAAGAAATCAGGTATAAGGACTAAGTGAAGCACCTTAAGCTTTTTATGAACATCTTCAGAGTTAAGTTATATTTCTAAAAGTCGAGTTAAGTTTTCAAGCTTATTCAAAAAAATATGAGGTTCCACGAGACAATTGTATGCGATACGGAGGAGATTATGAGATTATGAGAATAAGTGTACCAATGAGCCAAGATTGGATAAGTTCTTGTTATGGCCTATTATGTGCATTCAAAGTTCATATCATACATGGCATATTATGCATGGACTTCGAGCTATAATCGGAGGTAAGGGGCCTATTTGCCCGAAAGACTATATGTATTGTACATATGGCCACAGGTTGGCAATATGATACCGGTTAGCTACCGGAAGAGACCGCCATTGCTAGTATTTGGTTGGGTATGTCATGCATTTGCATCAATATATATATATATATATATATATATATATATATATATATATGTATTCACGACATACAATTACACGAGCATACCGTGCATATTTGATTACTTTGAGGTTGGATGTCGGCCATGGAGGCTATCAGAGTTTCAGTGTCAGGTGGTATCTCTATTACCTTTGTTTTCATCAGCTATGTATGATTCTACTTTCTGCCTTACATACTAGTACATTTTTATTCGTACTGATGTTCTGTTGCCTGGGACACTGCATTTTTTTTCGTGCGTGCAGGTCCAGGTAGGGACTCTGATCGACCCCTCGCCAGGATTTAGAGGTTCATCTGTGAGTTGGTAAGCTCCACCTCTTCCTGGAACTATCATAGGATGGTTACCTTTGTTGTAAAGTTTGGGTATAGTCGGGGTCTTATCCCGATAGTGGTTTTGACACTCTTAGAGGCTATTGTGGACACAATATTCTGGGTTTCTTTTTGCACCTTTCAATCTCCAGCCCATAGGCTTCGCATGTATATATATGTGTGTAGACATATATGTCTCAAATCATGGCCTCGTCGGTCAGCTAGTACTTTATTATTTTGGCTTGTCTAACTTGGTTTATATGGCTTATTGTTATTCAGGTCATGACCTTAATCGTCCAGGCTTAGTATTTTAGATGTTGGGCTGCCCGATCTATTGGGCCCCTAGTTTAGTTAGCTAGTATGTTTATTGGCTAACTCGATCGAATGCAGTATCGAGTGCCAGTCGTGCCTCCCCTAGTTTGGGATGTGACAATCACGAAAACAATCCATCTGCACCTATAGCGCCACCGGCACCTTTGTGCCAGAGGCTGCTCTCTATGACTGGGCACAACCCACAGCTGAAAATCTGGCCACAACGATTTTAGTCCCACAAATACAGGCTGAATCGTTCCAAATCACCAACAACATGTTGCACATGTTGCAGAATAAAGGACTATTTTAGGGGTCACAAATCGAAGATCCTCAATAGCACTTGAAAAATTTCCTGTCAATCTGCAAAACTCAAAGGCAGCCCAATGTAACTCAGGAAGCAATCAAGTTGTTGTTGTTTCCATTCTCAGTGACAGGAGCTGGACAGACCTGGCTAAACTCCCTCCCCATTAATTCTATAACAACTTGGGAGGAGTTAGTCAAGCAATTTCATAACAAGTTTCATCCACCAAACAAGACCGCTCAGCAAATTGATGAAATCCTGAGTTTCAAACAAAGACCAATGAAGACACTGTAGGAAACATGGGAAAGATTCATGGGGATGCTTGTCATGTGTCCACACCACGGTATTCCAGATTAGATGTTGGGGTAGCGATTCTACATGGGTTTGATAGATGGCATAAAGGGTAATTTTGATGCTTCAGCTGATGGAGCATTTTTTAGCAAAATGTAGAGAGAAAGCCAAAGTTTGCTTGATAAAATGGCACAGAATTCGGGAGGGATAACTAGGAATGCACCTACCACTCAAGTGGTTCACTCAGTGCCCTTTGATCCATCCAACTCTATGGATGAAAATATGGCCACCTTATTGACACAGATGAGTAAGAGTTAGGGCAGAAGCCGCAGGTACATATAGTTGATACTACCAATGGGGGCTTGTGCGCATCTTGTATTAGTCAACCAATTGGTAACCAATGGAATGCAGAACATGATCATCATTACTACCCTGAAGACATGAACTATGTGTCTAATTATGGAGTCCAGAGACAGGGTGGTCAAAATTGGGGTCAGCAGCAGCAGCCATACAGGCTAGTCCAACCACAGTTCAACAATGGAAACATGGGAGGAATGAGACCGCCCAATATTATGGCGCCTTATCAAAGTCCAAAATGGATACAATAATCAAAATCAACAGCATGGGTATCATCCTCCTCCGCAACAACATGGTGGACGGTAGGAAGATGGGTTTGCTAGACTTGAGGCAATGATACAGCATGTTATTGGGTCTAATGCAAAAATTGGTGAGAGAGTAGATGCACATGATTCAGCTATTAAGAATATTGAAGTGCAGATGGGCCAAATTTCGATGTCTCTGAACAATCGTTCTCATGGGACATTACCTGCAGACACCCAGATAAATCCAAAAGATCAAGGCCTGAAGTAGCTAATGGCAGTGAGTCTACATAATGACAGAGATTTCGATATAGAGAAAGGAAGGGTTTGAGAAACCAGATAGGCTGAAACACTCATACCAGTTCCCATTGAGTTGGATGAGTCAACGAAACTGACAGAGGTGACAGTCCAGCCTGCCCAGGAAGAAAATAACATTCAAATTGAGACAGCCTGGGAACTAGTAGTTGAGGTGGCAGCTGATAAAGAGCAATCCCAAATCATTGGGAAGAAGTGACCTCCTGCACCATTCCCTCGGAGGCTGGCTAAGTACCAAAAAGAGGAGCAGTACAAGAAATTCTTGGAGATGTTGAAACAAATCCAGGTGAATATTCGATTAATTGATGCCTTGAAAGAGATTCCCGGGTATGCAAAAATGATGAAGGACTTAATGTCTTGAAAATTCGATTTCCAAGACTTGGCCACGGTGACTCTTACTCAGACCTATAGTGCAGTGGTGACTATACCAATTGTGGAGAAGCTATCTGACCGAGGGATCTTTACAATTCCCTGCACTATTGGTAATGTTGCTTTTGAAAAGGCACTTTGTGAGTTAGGGGCCAACATAAATCTTATGCCCCTAGCGATTTATAAGTGACTAGAGATCGAAAGAGCTAGATCCACCTCTATGTTGTTGTAGCTGGCTGACAGGACTGCAAAAAAGACCTTCTGGTATCCTGGATGATGTGTTGATTCATGTAGGGAAATTTGTGTTCCCTGCAGATTTTATGATCTTAGATGGCAAGTTGGATGAAGAAATTCCCATAATTTTGGGAAGGCCGTTCTTGGCCACTAGGAGAGCTCTCATTGATTGTGAGACTGGGGAGCCCAAGATGAGACTAAACGACGAAGAGACAACATTTAATTGCAGAAATCTATGAGGCGGCCAAGTGAATTAGACAATTGCTCTCTTATTGATGTTGTGGATGTAATTGTAGAAACTAATGATGAGATATTGACAATTGAGGACCCCCTGGCTGCATGTCTGATGAATTTAGATGAGGTGAATGGAGAAGAATTGGCAGAATGGGTGTTGGATTTAGAGGGCAGATGGTTCTGGGACAGAACTCTTGAATTTGAGCCCTTACACTTAGAAAATAGAGAAACTCCTCCAGCTAAGCCATCCATTGAAGAACCACCAAAGCTGGAATTGAAGCCATTGCTAGCCCATCTCAGTATGAGTTCCTTGGACCTGACTCCACATTACCTGTTATTATCTCATCCAGTTTGTTAGATGTGCAGGCACAACAACTCTTGCAGGTACTCAAGTAGTGTAAGACTGCCATTGGGTGGACCATGGAAGACATTAAGGGGATTAGCCCCGCCTACTGTATGCATAAAATTCTGCTAGAAGAGGGACACAAACCTTCCAGGGAACATCAAAGAAGGCCGAACCCCAATATGAAGAAAGTGATGAAGAAAAAAGTAATAAAGTGGCTAGATGTGGGAATCATTTTCCCAATATCTGACAGCATCTGGGTTAGCCCGGTGCAATATGTGCCTAAGAAGGGTGGCATGACGGTGATCAAGAACGATAACAATCAGTTGATCTCAATGCGAACTGTCACGGGCTGGAGAATCTGCATGGACTATAGAAAGTTAAATCTATCCACCCGCAAAGACTACTTCCCACTTCCCTTCATTGATTAGATGCTAGACAAATTGGCAGGGAGGTCACACTTCTGTTTTCTAGATGGGTACTCAGGGTACAATCAGATCTCCATTGCACTAGAGGACAGAGAGAAGACCTCATTCACTTGCGCATATGGCATTTATGCCTTTCGGAGCATGCCCTTTTGGGCTATGCAATGCACCTGCCACATTCCAATGGTGCATGATGGCCATATTCACTTACATGGTAGATGACATAATGGAGGTATTCATGGATGATTTCTCAATGGTGGGGAACTCATTTGATGAGCGCCTCATAAATCTGACTCGTGTGCTGAAGTAGTGTATTGAGACTAACCTGGTTCTTAATTGGGAGAAGTGTCACTTCATGGTACAAGAGGGCATAGTCTTGGGACACCAGGTGTCAAGTGAAGGAATTGAGGTGGATCGCGCTTAAGTTGACATAATAGCGAAGCTACCACCTCCAACCTCAGTCAAAGCAATTAGGAGCTTTCTCGGGCATGCCAGTTTTTACCGGAGATTCATAAGAGACTTCTCAAAAATTGCCAACCCTCTCTGTAAGTTGTTAGAAAAATATCACCCCTTCTTGTTTTCTGATGATTGCATGGTAGCATTCGAGGAGCTAAAAAAGAGGTTGGTCACAATACCAATCATTATTTCCCCCGACTGGGAGTAGCCATTTGAACTCATGTGTGATGCCAGTGACTACGCAGTGGAGGCAGTGCTGGAACAGCGAAAAGACAAACTAATGCATCCGATCTACTATGCAAGTAGAACGCTAAGTGGAGCCCAACTGAACTACACTGTGACAGAGAAGGAGATGTTGGCGGTGGTGTTTGCTTTCAATAAACTCAGATCATACCTGATCGGCTCTAAGGTAATTGTATACATTGACCATGCAGCTCTTAGGTACTTGATTGAGAAGAAGGAATCTAAACTGCGCCTAATTCGTTGGGTGTTGTTACTCCAAGAGTTCGACCTCGAAATTTGTGATCGTAAGGGCACTTAAAATCAAGTCGCTAATCATCTATCACGACTTAAGGGAGCTAAAAATTCAACTGAGGTTGAGGATATTCTGGAAACCTTTCCAGACAAGCGATTGCTCGTGGCCAATCTTGAGGAAGTGACATGGTGTGCAGACTTTGCAAACTACCTGGCATGTGGCATAATTCCTTATGATCTGTCCTCAGTACAAAAGAAAAAAGTTTTATCGTGACTGCCGCATGTATTATTGGGATAAACCTTACCTGTTTCGAATATGTGTTGATAATATGATCCGGAGGTATGTCCCGAGATAGAACAATCTTCTGTTTTGCAAGCATGTCATGCATCATCATATGGAGGGCATTTCGGAGGAGTTAGGACAGCTGCGAAAGTGCTGGAGGCCGATTTCTTTTGGCCAACAATATTCAAAGATGCACACCAATGGGTGAAGGGCTGTAAAGAATGCCAGCAAACCAGGAACATTTCCCGGCACCATGAGATGCCCATGAACCCGATTCAAGAGGTGGAAGTGTTTGATGTTTGGGGAATGACTTCATGGGTCCCTTCGTCAGCTCCTTTGGCAATAAGTACATACTTGTTATTGTAGACTATGTGTCCAAATGGGTAGAAGTTGCAGCACTTCCCACTAATGATGCAAGAATAGTGGTAGGGTTTTTGAAGAAGAACATATTCACCCGTTTTAGGACACCAAGAGTTATAATCAGTGATGGAGGCACCCACTTCTGTAATCGAGCTTTTGAGAAGTTGCTAGCAAAGTATGATGTGCGTTACAGGGTGGAAACACCGTATCATCCGCAGACAAGTGGACATGTGGAAGTGTCTAACAGAGAGATAAAGAGTAATAGACCAAAAATGGTAAATGCCACAAGAACTGATTGGGCAAAAAAGCTAGATGATGCAATCTGGGCTTATAGAACTGCTTTTATAACACCAATTGGTATGTCACCATACAATTTGGTGTTTGGGAAGGCTTGCCACTTGCTAGTGGAACTTGAACACAAAGCTTGGTGGGCACTGAAACAGCTGAACCTAGACATTGAGACTGCGGGCACACCGAGAACCACAGAATTGCATGAGCTTGACGAGTTCAGATATTTGGCTTTTGAGAGCACGCGGTTTTACAAGGAAAGAATGAAGAGATTTCTCGACAAAAACATTATGGAGTGACATTTCAACCCCGAGGACAAGGTATTGCTGTATAATTCAAGACTACGGTTATTTTCGGGAAAGCTCAAATCACAATGGTCTAGTCCATTTTGAGTGGTCGAAGTATTCCCTTCAGGATCTATAGAAATTGCCTCGGAGAAAGACTTTCACACATTTAGAGTCAATGGGTAGCGATTGAAGCTATATGTAGGTATGAGTGAACCAAAAGAAGTGATAGAGATCTAACTGACGGAACCTCAGAGGTCGAGCGAGCCTTAAATGTGCTTGTCTGCGTCGTGCCGCGACATTAAATCAGGCGCTGCATGGGAGGCAACCCACGAATGTTGTTATTAGTATTTGTTTTATGTAACTTCCAAAAAAAATGGGCGTCACCACGACCGCGGCAGGACCGCAACTGGACCGTTGTGGAAGACGAGGATTCTGCCTCAAGAACATCAACCCACCGTGACCGCGGTGGGACCGCGGTGAAAGGAAAGTTTTCTACCTCCAAGTTTTAAACCCACCACGGCCGCGGTGGGATCGCGGTCGACCGCGATGGGTGCCAAGTATTTTTTATTTTAATTTATTTTAATTTTTTTCCTTTTTCTTTCTTTTTCTTCTTCTTTTAATTTTATAACCCCCATTTAAACAATCCTCCCTATAAACAACCGACCCCCCTCTCTAATTCTCAATCCCCCTCTCTCTCTAAACCCTAACCCCCTAAATCGCTCTCTTCTTCTTCTTCTTCTTCTTCTTCTTCTTCTTCTTCTTCTTCTTCTTCTTCTTCTTCTTCACTCATCCCACTTCCCCCATCTCCATTCCACTCACTCCTTCATCCATCCAGGTATGTAATTCCTCCCCCCTTCCCCCTTTACTTTTTTATTTTATTGTAATTGTAGGCTAGCCTAATGTTGTAATTTTGTAGTGATTGTTAGTAGATTTTGTTAGTTTTTTTCTCTTTTTCCTTTTGAATTTCATTTTTGAGACTGATTGGTGAAGGGGCTGGGTGTTTAATATGGTGGAAAGGTGTATGTTGGTGCGTGTTGAATGAAGTGTTGTGGGGTGTGATGGTGTAGTATAATCTTTGATTTGGGGAGAAATCGATGTTACATTATGGGCTATGTGTATGTAGAATTTGTCTTGCCCACAAGTTGTTTGGGGAATTGCCCCAATGGAGTTATAAGGGGCCAATGTGACATGGTTGTGGTGAAGTGTGAGTACCCACCCATAGTCACACATTTCACACATCACTAATAGGCGTTTCTCTGTTTGACAGGTAAAATGAGTTCATCTAGGAAGAGACGCAATGCTGGGTCCTCCGCTAGTAGACCGGGAAGCTCCTCGAGAGCTAGGATCCAAGCCAGTGCGCCTCAGTTTGATAGCACTAGGTTTGTATCCAAACTGGCAGAGGACAGGTACAATGCAAAGGCAGCTAAAAAATTACTACTTGAGGTGCATATTGACTGGGCATCCTTATAGGTGGAGTTCCCGAATATCTTCAATGAGTTGAGGAGGTGTCAGTTGGACATCTTCTTCGAGGTACCGGAGGAGGCCAATTTTCAGATGGTGAGGGAATTCTATGCAAACTTGCCAGAACATGAGCATGGGTTTGTTACTGTACGCAATACCCAGGTAGATGCCTCCCTCGAGACCATCCACCGGGTGTATTGCCTCCCAGTATTCAGGGTAGAGATAGATGCTTATATAGATAATCATCGCTCGAGGGTTGAGCGGGCACCAATTCTTGATGTCATCTATATCCCTGACAAGTTGTTTATATGGATAAAACATCTGATAACATTGAACTCACAGTCTCTTAATTGGGGGGCAAAGTGCTGGCTCACCATTATCAACACCCGCTTGCTACTTTCCAGCAGTACGACTGATGTCAATGGGCCACGAACAACGATTATCTACTGTCTTATGACATACCAGGATTTTGATGTCGCCCGACTTATCTATGATGAGATGTTCATTATCTCCCCTAAGATACTCAAAGGCTTTTACTTCCCTTCTCTGGTCACTAAACTGTGCCATCTGGCTAGAGTCCCTGAAAACCTTAGAGTTGACGGAAAATTACCTCTGAAAGCCCCATTCCTGGCTAGAAAAATTGGAATTGCAAGAGAGCCAGTGGTGAATCAGATGATGAATCTGATGATGATGACATTGCGGCAGCTGAGGTCCCACCACCTCCGAGAGTGGAAGAGGCAGGCCCATCACAGCCCCGCTGGAGCACCCGCATGACAGTTTTGGAGCAGGAGATGGCTGGGTTGCGTACCTCAGTCACTAAATTGGGTGCCCGTGTAGACGCGGTGGCTGATCGGTAGGTGAAGTTAGTGAAGAAATTCTTAGGATGGCTAAGAGCTCTGGGTCATGCTTGCAATGTGAACCCAGACACCGTCTCCGATCAGGAGTGATCTTTCAGGGAAGTTCCTTTACCTCACTGTTCTTTAAATTTTTATGCCATGAGGACATATCTACATTTTAAGTGTGGGGTGGGGGATACTTCAGTGTATGTATGTATTTGTAACAATTGACTGTTTGATTTTTTTGTTATTTTGCTTTGCTGGTTTTTGGTGTTTTGAGTAATAGTTCATTAGGTAAGTTAAAATAGGTAAGTGACTTGTCCCGACGACGGATCTCTTTCAGTGGGGTTCTTGAGGGACTAAGTCGAGAAAAAAGAAAAAAAGAAGCAAAAAAAGGGAATATGAAGACTCTTCCTGATGACGGATCCTTTGGACAATTTTCTTGAGGGAAGTAAGTATAGAGAAAAGACCAAAAAGATTTTTTTATTTTTAGGTAGTGTAGTAACTCCCCCTTAGTTTTTCTTTGGGCCACGGTTATTTTCCAAGGGTTTAGCTTGAATCGAGTGTAGGTAGTTTTTTGTTATTTTGTTTTTCTAGTTGTAGTTAGGACTAATGGGCTACGAGCTAAAATGGAAGGAGAAACCCTTAGTATGTATACACCTGAGAATAATGGGCACTAGAGTGTAACGCTTAGTCTCAGTGGTTGATTCTTGCTGAAGTGCCTTAAATTTCATGTTTGTCACTAACTTGAATACTCAGAAGAGAATGTCTTGATAAGCCAATCTGGAATGAGTCATATGCCATGTGGGTATGAGTTTTACTGTATTCCATGATCACATTTGATGCCTAGAACTTGCCTTGTGTGTTTGCAAAGCGAAATAGTAGTTTCATTCAGTTCTAGAAGTGATATAGGCATTTCTTTCTTGAGCCAGACATATAAAGTAAATCCGCCTAAATGTAATACATCTTAGTTAACCCCGTCGAGCCTATAAACCTGATTCTTTGGCAACCACATTGCGAACCTTACCCAATTGTTTGAATAGCCTGTTGTTTGAACCCTTTTTACCTCCCATAAACACTTAAATGGTATTGAAATTATGCAAAAGCAAAAGTGTAGAGTGGTAGTTTGGTTTTTGAGTGGAACCATTGAAATAGAGAAAAGGTGCAGAATTTTGAAGGGTCTAAGAATAAGAACCACATAAAAAAAGATATGATGAGTAAAATATAGTAATCAATAAGTGGTTATTTGTTACAATTGCACCTAATGGATGAGGATGTTGTAAATAAAAGGTGGTGGAGTGTTTGGTTGGCATAAGTATGGTTTTAAAGGTTAATGTAATTGTATTAAAAGTGCTTCAGGAGGTTAGTCACTATATCCAAATATATCCTACCCGTCCCTTAGCCTACATTACAACCAAGTGAAGTCCTATTGATCTTAAATTGAGTGGGCTCGATTAGTAGAGTAGTACACTACGGGCAAGCCTATGGTGCATCTTTGCGGCATGTGAATGTTCTTCTGGAGAGTGAGCGAATTTTGTCCATCTGAGTTCCTACTTGTTTTAATCATATTAATTGTGGAACTACTTTCTTGTGTGATGTGAGGGCATGTGATTCAGAAAGGAAAGGTAAGTCTTGACTCTTGTATAAAGTAGTTTGAGTAAGTAAGAATGTTGCGTGGTATGAGAGATTCGACTTTTGAGGTAAAGGTTGTTCACTAGTAGGTGCAACTTTGGTAAATTATTCAAGGTGCGAGTCGTTAAGGGAAAATCTTCGGGAAGGAACTTTGATAGAGTGCGGTGGATTGCTAGAGGACTAGCAATGATTTATATGTGGGGAGTTGATATTAGGCTATATAAATGATATTTACACCTTAATATTACCATGCTTTATTGTTATTCTATAGGCAAATTACCCACAAAATGCTCTAAATGGTGTTCTTTTGTTTCGCAGGGAATATTATAAGTGAGGAAGCACCCCGGAGTGTTTTGGAGGCAATAATGTGAAGAAAACGCCTACTCAAGCTGTACCCGAGCACAAAGAAGCAAGAAAATGGACTGAGAAAATTCCACCGCGATTGCGGTGGAACCACTGTGGAATCGCGACAGATCAAGAGTTGAGGCAGAATGCTCAGCGTTCACCGCGGTCGTGCCGCGACCGCGATGCACTATTCACTCGCCAGGATTTTGGGGACCAAAGTGTAAATTCGGGAAAACTTGTGCCAAACCCTCATAAGCTTTAGAAATTCGCCCAAGAAAGGCTGAAGCTTGTTTTGTTTATACTTTCGAGGCAAGAACAAGTGTGACAAGAGTAACAAAACATTAGAATTCTTCTATCTTCTTTTGATTATTTCAATTACCCGTTATGCATAATTTACTAGTTTTATCTTGTTTTGTCATGAGTAGCTAATTTCCTAGTCTAGGGTTTTGATGGAATCTATTGAGGGATGGACTTGTTGTTATGTTAATATAGATTGTCCAGTTTAATCTCTATTTGTTCAACTATGTGCTTGTAGTAGTTAATTGACAGGATCCTCAATTAGTTGTGCCTATTTAGTGTGCATATGTCACGACCCCAAACCCGGTCGTGATGGCGCCCAACACTAATGCTAGGCAAGACCGACCATTCACTCTCTCTCAACCGAGCATGAAGCTCAAAACCAATTAATTAAATACTTAAATCAAATATCAATACTCATAGCTAAAATACTTAAATGAAAACAATACGAAACTCTAACATAAACTGTAACTCCCAAAGACCTGGGGTCATGAGTCTAGAGCCTCTAAATAATACAGAGTCAAGAATCCTCAAAAAAATAAATATGTTATAAAGTACGGAAATAATAAAGGGATAGGGGAGGAGTCGGGTCCTACGGACGTCAAGCAGCTACCTCGACAACTCCTGACAACTCTGGAAAACAGCAACTAGCTCAACTAGGCTCCCGAAGTACCTGAATCTGCACACAAGGTGCAGG
>MU762775.1:0-16150 GCA_026770625.1 Nicotiana glauca
AACTCTTTTTATGCTTATATATTTATATCCCTTTCGCCGGGAGTATGTAAAGCGCCGTAAAAAAGAGGTGTGACAAGCGGGACTATCTTGGTCAACATATCTGCAACATTATCATCTGTGATAACTTTCACGACCTTGATAGTTCCCTTTTCAACAACATCTCGAAGGAAATGAAATTTGACATCAATGTGTTTAGTGCACTCATGAAATCTTTGACTTTTCATTAGATGAATAGCACTCTGACAATCACATCTAAGAGTTGATTCCAGCTAAACCAAACTCAATTCCGCTACTAAACCTTTTAACCAGATAGCTTCCCGCCTCCGCTGCTGCCATGTATTCTGCTTCTGTCGTAGACAAAGCGACAATCGACTGCAGAGTCAACTTCCAACTAACGGCACTGCTAACGAGGGTAAAGATGTATCCAGTTGTGGACCTTCTTCTGTCAAGATCTCCTGCATAGTCAGAATCCACATAACCGAGAACTGAAATACCTCCACCACTTTTTTGAAAAGTCAGACCAGCACCAGAAGCTCCTTTGAGATATCTCAATATCCACTTGACAACTTCCCAATGCCTTTTTCCTGGGCTGGACATGTATCTACTTACCATACTTACAGATTGAGCAATATCTGGGCGTGTGCATACCATAGCATACATAATGCTACCAACTGCACTGCATAAGGAATCTTTGACATATGATTCACCTCATCCTCGGACTGAGGCATTTGTAACTCTGAAAGTTTAAAATGAGGAGCTAATGGTGTACTTACAAGCTTGCACGTATGCATATTGAATCTCTCGAGAATTCTTTCAATATACCTCTTTTGAGAAAGATGTACAACACCGTCTTCTCTTGAAATCTCCATACCAAGGATTTTCTTTGCAGCTCCTAAATCCTTCATATCAAATTCCTTACTCGATAGTTTCTTCAAAGCATTTACCTCTTTAATGTTTTTAGCAGCAATAAGCATATCATCAACATACAACAATAAATAACTCATTGAGTTACCAGACATCTTCTTGTGATACACACAGTTATCAAATGCACTCTTTGAGAATTCATGTGTAGTCATGAATGCATCAAACCTCTTGTACCACTATCTAGGGGATTGCTTCAAACCATATAAAGACTTCTTTAGTTGGCATACGTGATCATCTTTTCCCTCAGCTAGGAAACCTTCAGGCTGATCCATATAGATTGTCTCTTCTAGATCACCGTGTAAGAAAGCAGTTTTGACATAAAGCTGTTGAAGCTCCAAGTCAAATTGTGCAACCAATGCTAGTAGCATGCGAATTGAGCTATGCTTCACAATAGAGAGAAAATTTCATTGTAGTCAATTCCCTCCTTCTGACTGAAACCTTTTGCAACCGATCTCGCCTTAAACCTAGCATCTTCCACCTTAGGAATTCCCTCTTTCTTTCTGTAGATCCACTTGCATCCAACTGTCCTCTTCCCATTTTGTCTTTTCACTAAGACACATGTCTGATTCTTGTGAAGAGACTCCATCTCTTCCGTCATGGCTAACCGCCATTGTGCAGCATCCTTGCAAGAAGTTGCTTCAATATACGAGGAGGGCTCCGGATACTTATTCTCTTCTTGTGCAGCTACGAATGCATATGCAATCAAGTTTGCTTGATTTATAAGGCGTTCCGGTTCTCGTGTCTGCCTCTACTCCCTCCCCTTCGCAATTGTGTATGGTTCATTGACAACAAGTTCTTCAGGGTCCACATCTTCTGACTTATCTTTAACCTGAGTCTCTTGATCCTTTTCCTTGGCAAGCTCCACCGGAGGCTCCACCTGCTCGTTGTTCTTGTTTCCTGAAAACTCCACGGAAACTTTACGGGGATCAAGTATAGAGGATTCATCGAAGGTGACATCTCTACTAACTATAAATTTGAGTAAAGACAAACACCAAAGTTTGCACCCTTTTACTCCATCCACATACCCTACGAATATGGCCTTCTTAGCCCTTGGTTCAAGCTTTCCTTCATTAACGTGATAATAAGCTGGACACCCAAATACTCGTAAGTATGAATAGTTAGAGGGTTCACCTGACCATACCTCATTCGGAGTCTTAAAGTCAATTGCCGATGCTGGAGATCGATTGACAATATGAGCAGCAGTGTGAACTGCTTCAGCCCAAAATACTTTGGACATTTTGGCTTGTATGAGCATACAACGAGCCTTTTCAAGAAGAGTTTTGTTCATTCTCTCGGCAACTCCATTCTGCTGTGGGGTATGCCTGACCGTCCTATGTCTTGAGATCCCATGAACCTTGCATAATTCGTTAAACTCTTCATTGCAAAACTCCAAGCCATTGTCTGTGCGAAGATACTTGATTTTCCGCTCCATTTGATTTTCAACCAAAATCTTCCACTCTTTAAATGCTTCAAAAGCATCACTTTTTGCCTTCAAAAAATGCACCCAAACCTTTCGTGAGAAATCATCAATAAAAGTGAGAAGATACCTCTTTCCGCCCTTCGATGGAAGTTTAGAGGGACCCCATAAATCTGAATGGATGTAGTCTAGCACTCCTCTTGTCTTGTGTTTGCCAGTGCTGAAGCTGACCTTCTTCTGCTTCCCTAGAACGCAGTGCTCACAGAAGTCAAGTGTGCTGATCTTCTCACCTTCCAAAAGGTTACGATTGCTCAACATCTCCAGTCCACGTGCGCTCATATGACCCAGTCTCATGTGCCATAGTCTTTCCTTGTCATCATTAGATAACTGCACTGTAGATGCATTTGCAGAGCCAACAATGGTGCTTCCGGCCAATGTGTAAAGGCCGTTCTCCAGCTTGCCTTTCAGCATGACTAAAGAACCTTTAGTCACCTTCATAGTTCCTGCTTCGCTCATGTACCTGTAGCCTTGTTCATCCAGAGTACCCAAGGAGATCAAATTCTTCTTCAGATCAGGAACATGACGGACTTGTGTAATAGTCCTCACGACTCCATCATGGCAGCGAACTCGCACTGAGCCAATGCCAACTATTGCACAAGTTGCATTATTGCCCATTACTACGGTTCCTCCACTTTTCTCATAGCTGCTAAACCAGTCTTTTCGGAACGTCATATGCAGAGTACAAGCAGAGTCTAACACCCATTTGTTTCCATAATTACTATTATTACACGATGTTGTTAGTACATAATCGTTATCAAAATCATGTACCTGTTCAACTGTAGATGCACTCGCCTTTTCCTTGGACTTTGACATTGGGCAATCTCGTTCAAAGTGCCCCTTCTTCCCACAACCCCAACACTCTATATTCTTCTTGTTCATATGAGACTTTGATTTGTACTTTGATTAGCTCTTTCCTTGTTGGCTAGTCCGGCCTCTCACAAAGAGCCCACTTGTCTGGTCATCTCTATCTCCTTCGATGTGCCTCCACACATCACTAGAGTTAAGTGCCTGCCGCACTTGCTCAAGCTTGATAGGATCCTTGCTATACATCATTGAATTCTCAATATCACGATATCCTGAAGTCAATGAAAATAGCAAAGCACATGCAAGCGTCTCCTCCTCCCTTTTAATTCCTGCAATCTGTAAGTCCATGACAAGTTTATTGAACGCATCTAAATGATCTTGTAACGAAGTACCTGACCCCATCTTAAATGTGTGAAGATGTCGTTATAACAACATCCTTGTTGTCACTGATCGGTCTTGGTATAGCCCTTCTAGCTTTTCCCATAACTGTTTGGCCGTCTCTTCGGTACCTGTACTCACTTCACAAAGCACGTTAGGTGCAAGGGATAGTTGGATTGCACTCAATGCATCCCCTTCAATCTTCTCCATGTCGGGAGCTGATGTATCCTTAGGATACTTTCCGTCAATAGCATGGATTGAACCTTCCCTCCGCAGTAACGCCTTCATCTGGATCTTCCAGATGTTGAAATTGTTGCGTCCACTGAATCTATCAATTTCAAACTTCATGGAACTCATCTTTGCTTGTTCTTCCTCCTTGGATCGTTATGAATCTTGTCGCTCTGATACCAATTGTTAGCGGAAACGTAAAATAAAGAACACAAGATTGAACGTGGTTTGGATCAAAATAATCCTACGTCCACCAGAGAATAATTGTCTTTCTATTATTTACAAAGGAAGGGGAGATTTTTCAATTACACTTAAGAGAATTTCTCTCTTAACTCTCTAATCACTACAATATATTGTATTATTTTTGGGATGGTTTCTACAAATGAAAGAGTGTATCTATTTATAGAGGTAAGGACCTCCTCTTGATATCATTGGTGACATCAAACTACCTCCTCTTGATGTCATGGGTGACATCAAATGAGGAAGTTTCCTCCTAGCATTCATGCCAACTCTTTCCACCAACTCTTCCAATTGGCATGCCATTGTTGACTAAACATAAACTAACATTTTCAGCATGTCATTGTTGACTAAACATAAACCAACATTTTCATATACTAATATCTATAATATAAAGCCCTGCATCAGTACTAACTATTAACTGTCTAGTCTCACTCTAGCACACTGTAGAAATATTCTCAACTTCCCCCCTAACCTAAAACCTTAATGCTCGACCTCCACAATCCCCTGTCAAGGGCCATGTCCTCAGTAATCCTAAGTCGCTTCATGTCCTGCCTGATCACCTCTCTCCAATACTTCTTAGGTCTCCCTCTACCTCTCCTCGTGCCCAGTACCGCCAGTGCTCCAGTGCTCCTCCTCTGAATGTGCCCGAACCACCTGAGTCTTGCTTCCCGCATATTGTCCTCCATGGGCGCCACACCCACCCTCTCTCGAATAACTTCATTCATAATCTTATCCATCCTTGTATGACCACACATCCACCTCAACATCCTCATCTCTGCTACTTGCATCTTCTGGATGTGAGAGTTCTTAACCGGCCAACACTCGGTCCCATACAACATGACCGGTCTAACCACTGCTCGATAAAACTTATCTTTGAGTAACGGTGGCACTTTCTTGTCACACAGGACTCCCGTTGCTAACCTCCACTTCATCCACTCCACCCTTATACGGTGTGCGACATCCTCGTCGATCTCCCCGGTCCCCTGAATAACTGACCCAAGGTACTTGAAACTACCCCCCTGAGGGATGACTTGGGAGTCAAGCCTCGCTTCTACTCCCGCGTCCGTCAGCTCGAGCCCAAATTTTCACTCGAGATATTCCGTCTTCATCCTGCTCAACCTGAAACCTTTAGACTCAAGGGCTTGTCTCCAAACCTCTAGTCTCTCGTTGACGCCGCGTCTTGTCTCGTCAATTAGGACTATATCATTAGCAAATAGTATACACCATGGCACCTCTCCTTGAATATTATGCGTTATGGCATCCATCACCAGGGCAAATAGGAAAGGGCTGAATGCAGAACCTTGGTGCAACCCCGTAACAACCGGAAAATGCTCGGAGTCGCCTTCTACTGTCCTAACCCGAGTCTTAGCTCCATCATACATGTCTTTAATCATCCTAATGTAGGCAACTGGGACCCCTTTAACCTCTAAGCATCTCCATAAGACCTCCCTAGGAACCCTGTCATACGCTTTCTCTAGATCGATAAACACCATGTGGAGATCCTTCTTCTTATCCCTTTATTGTTCCACCATCCTCCTAACAAGGTGTATAGCTTCTGTGGTAGATCGCCCTGGCATGAACCCAAACTGGTTGTCTGAAATAGACATCGTCCTTCGTACTCTCATTTCTACTACTCTCTCCCAGACTTTCGTGGTATGACTCAATAATTTGATACCCCTATAGTTGTTACAGCTCTGGATATCACCTTTGTTCTTATACAACGGAATCATTGTACTCCACCTCCACTCTTCAGGCATCCTATTAGTCTTGAATATAACATTAAACAACCTAGTAAGCCATTCCAAGCCTGCTCCGCCCACACACCTCCAAATTTCAACGGGAATTTCGTCTGGTCCGGTTGCTCTGCCCCTCCTCATCTTACGCATTGCCTCCATAACCTCCTCGACCTCGAAGCCCCTACAATCACTTATCTCATGTGGTCTATCGGCATTTCGCAAATCACCTAGTACAATATCCTGATCCCCTTCTTCATTTAGAAGTTTATGAAAGTAGGTCTGCCATCTCCTCTTAATCTGCTCATCCCCCATCAAAACTTTGCCGTCATCATCTTTTATGCATCTCACTTGGTCCAAATCATGAGCCGTCCTCTCTCTCACCTTAGCGAGTCGGAATAGCTTCTTCTCCCAGCCATTGTTCCCTAGCTCCTCATACAGACGAGCAAAAGTTGTCGTCTTAGCCTCCGTAACTACCATCTTCGCCTCCCTCCTAGCAACCTTATATCTCTCATTGTTCGTTTTCTTCTCCTCCTATCCAGTGCTCCCTACTAACCGCAAGTAAGCCGCCTTCTTTACTTCCACTTTACCTTGGACAATTGCATTCCACCACCAGTCTCCTTCGTGGCCCCCGGTGCGTCCCAAAGATGTCCCTAACACCTCTCTCGCCGCCTTCCTTATACATTATGCCGTCGTTGATCACATAGTGTTTGCATATCCCCACTACTTCTCCAAGCTCCCATTTCCGATAACCTTCCTACCAACTCCTGAGCTTTATCCTCAGTCAGGGCGCCCCACCTTATCCTCGGGCGGCCTCGTACTGACCTCTTTTTCCTCCTTATCATAATACCAATGTCCATCACCAAAAGCCTATGTTGTGTCGCAAGGGTCTCACCTGGGATAACTCTGCAATCCATGCACAACCTTCTGTCGCATCTCCTGAGAAAGAGATAGTCAATCTGAGTCTTCGCCACCAAACTTTGGTAAGTGACCAAATGCTCCTCCCGCTTAGGAAAACTAGAGTTCGCAATCACTAAATCAAAAGCCTTGGCGAAGTCCAGCAACGAAGTGCCCCCTCCGTTTCGCTCCCCGAAACCAAAGCCGCCATGAACCGCAGTATAACAACCTGCAGACGACCCAATATGACCATAAAAATCTCCTCCTATAAATAACCTCTCAGAAAGCGAAATTCTACGAACGATGTCATCCAAACCCTCCCAAAAGCGCCTTTTAATCTCCTCATTCAAGCCTACGTGCGGCACGTACGCGCTAACAACATTTAAAGTACACTCACCCACCACCAATTTAATGGTCATTAGTCTATCATTCACCCGCCTGACCTCAACCACCGACTCTTTAAGGTGGCTATCTACCAGAATACCCACTTCGTTCTTACCTCTCAAGCCTCTAGAGTACCACAGCTTATACCCATCCGCGTTTCTCGCCCTCGATCCTACCCACCTCGTCTCCTGGACGCATGCTATATTAATCTTCCTCTTCTAAAGGATCTTCGCCAACTCTATGGACTTACTCGTTAGCGAACCTATGTTCCATGACCCGATTCTCAACCTATAGGCTCCCTTGCCCCCTCTACCTCCCCATCCTCCCGTCCCACACCCTGACCCCGACCCCACACTCAGCCCCACACGAGGACATGCCCTTAATCTATCATCCCAGACTGCAGCCACTACACCTACAGCCAATATAAAGAAAACTCGCTAGAGCACAACTGACAATGAATCAAACTAAAAGAAGTAAGTGCCTACAAGTACACAAGTAGAATGGTTGAACTATTGTGATCTAAAGTAACTTCAAGTTAGCTAACACCAAAAGGGAAATCGTAGAACGGGAGTTACCAACTCCCGCGAACCAAACCTGTGTTGACTTGATGTACTCGATGTAGTGGTATGCTCACGCACCGCTTCCCACCGCCCTTTGATGTCGCTCTTCCCGGTTGCTCTCCTTTGCTAGTATTTGGGCGCCCACTTGTCTTCCACAAGTTTGAAAATTCCCTGAAAACACAGAAAATACCACGACCCAAAAATCAAAAGGGTTGTCACCGCTACCACTGGTGTAGCCCTGACAGTAGTAGGGGAAATGCAGGGAAAATGCAGAGTACTACACAAAATTGACCAAGTAAAATGAAGACAAAGTTAAAGTAAAAAAAAACTTTTAGAGAAGCAAAATAAACAAATTATCAAGACCCAAATTCGATCTACAACTGATACTGTACAAAACTAAGAAAACAGACGCAGATAATAACTTTATGCAAAGAAGAGAAATACGTAGATGAATATATCAAAAATTCAAGGAATATGCAGGCCCGATTCTCTATACATCTTCAAAATAAACCAAAACGTAAAAAAAGTTAAAAGTGAAAAGCTTTCCTAATAGAAATAAACTATTACTAATCTGCGTTGGTGAGTACAAAAACAATATACAACTCAGGCTAGTCCTGAAGGTACAATCTATCACAGCAATAGCCTCCTTAACATCTTTCCATTTACACCAAAAGGCAGTTTTCAGTCATGACTGGCTTCTGCGTTTCCTTCAACACACCAGCTGTTTTTTCCACCCACAGCACACATGCTGGTACTGCGGTTCCACTGCTTTGCTTCCTTCCTACGGCCTGTCATTGTCCGAGTTCCAAAATATTCTTTCACAGACGCTGGCATAGGCCCGATTGCTACAAAAATATTAAGAGCACCTCATAACTAGCATAATTAAGCACAGAAACCTATAAAAAGAAAGGAGCACCTCATCTTTTGCATCTATTGCCCAGGCCATCTCAACTGACATTTGACTCCCTTATTTCTATTTCCTTGGAGAACATATGCGGATACGCCTGTTAATTGTGTCATTTAGACTAACTACACCAGCGAAACACTGGAATGGTAGAAGTTAACAACTTCAAAAGATTTATTTTAATCATCCTGAGGTGGCATTGGCATCCATGAAAAATAATAGATTCACGCTGCCCATCAGAAACATGCGTCAAACTAGAGTATCTCCACAGTATTCTCAACATCTAAAAACTCAAAAAGATATAATATCACTTAACACCAAGAAATGTAATTGACCTAGTAGGAGGAGAATGGTTTCCTAGTGAGAGGTGGTGCAGGAGCTTCCAGATCGTATCCATAGGTTTCTGACAATGGGCTACAATCATCCAAGGAGAACTCCATAAAAGCCAATACATTCCTTCGGGTAACTCCTTCAGCATACAGTATATCTCGCTCTGAAGGTTCATCCTCATTGCTTGATACATCATTCCGCAACAGCCTACAAGGCCGAAAAATGGTAATTCAGTATCCATTGTCTATCTTCTGTAGTGGTTAGCAAATTCAAAATCTGTTCATTAGCAGGTGTACTCAAGAAAACAAAGTTAAATCGGTCTCACATTCACTGATAATAACATGTCTCAACTCTCAAGAAAGGATCCGGTATATTACTTGGTAAAAGAAATAACCCTTTGCAGCAGTTTCCTGTGATAGTAACTGGACAAGGTCAAATACGTTCTTGACATCACATGCTTACAAGGAAATAAGTGAATAAGTATAAAGTTAATGTGAGAAAGTCAATATGGTTGAAGCATGAGAAAACTATAGATTTTTTAGAGAGACATGTTACAAGGAGAGCAGAGCCAAATGCAGATCGATGACATGGTTGACAACTCAGATCAACTAGATATATGACAATTCAGTAAGACTTTAGGAGATGTCATGTGTTTGAATTTGGTCAAAGCTGCAACAAGTAAATGACTCAAAGATTAACAATGAAATAACTCGCTTGAAAATTTATTCTTTACAAAAACCAATAATAGAAAAGAAATCCCAAAGGGAAATACATGACTATCAATTTTAGACAAAACTGCCAGAATGATATGTTACTTTATGCCATATGAGAATAAGGACATGGTCTCACTTCTGAAATGCCACCTTTATGCACTCAATTGAGTTGGGTAGGAAGGACTGGCAGGTAAAGATACCAGAATCCTGCTAAATAGTTACATTCCAATGACAGTTCTACTGAGGACCGGAAGGGCTTTGGCAAGTAGAGAGATGCTTGTTTTTAGGATGTTCATATTGTGTATGTTACAAATTCATGAACCTAAATGACAATAACTCTGAACCCTAGAAATAAAATGCTAACATGAACAAGCCACATTAATATAACTCAAGTTCACTTCTCGCAAATCTAATTGAAGAAAAACCCGATAAATTTGTTCAGCAACTTTGACTATTTGAGTATGGGTGAAACTTCGGAGCAGTAAAGTATACAACAACAACAAAAACAACAATCCAGTAAAATCCCATTAGTGGGGTCTGGAGTGGGTAGTGTGTACGCAGACTTTACCCCTATCCCGAGGAGTAGAAAGACTATTTCCGAAAAACCCTCGGCTCAAGAAGACGAAAAGAGACAATATCAGTACCACCAACAGATACCATAACAAAAAATAACATCATGAAAACCAGAAAAATAGGTGCAAAGCAAAAGCGATAGCCAGTAAATAGACCCGGCACTATGAGAAGCGAAAGAGTAGTAAGACACAACACTGCCACTAGCTGTCTCCGACAAAAACCCTACCAAACTAGCCTCACAAAGGTACGAACTAAGGAAAGACTCAACTACCTCCTAACCTACAACCCTAATACTCGACCTCCACAGCTTCCTATCAAGGGTCATGTCCTCGGAAATCTGAAGCCTCACCATGTCTTGCTTGATCACCTATCCCCAATACTTCTTAGGCCGCCCTCTACCTCTTCTCGTGCCCTACAAAGCCAGCCGCTCACACCTCCTTACCGGAGCCTCTAGGCATCTCCTCTGTATGTGCCCGAATCATCTGAGCCTCGCTTCCCGCATCTTGTCATCAATGGGAACCACGCCCACCTTCTCCCGGATATCATCATTCCTAATCTTATCCATCCTAGTGTGCCCGCATATCCACTAGTGGAAATAGAGCCCTCACTGTAGAGGCGAAGGGAGCCAGAGCTCTAAGTCCAACCCTACACTATGCTACAGAACTGGGGCAAGTACTTTGTAAATTAATAGAGTACAATGTGAAAGAACCTTCAGCCTCTATTCTTGACAAAATCTCCTCCTCAAAGCGCTCCCTTACATCAAGAAGAATGCTCAAATACATGTACATGTTGCACAGAACCATCAGCTTGATATGTTGAACTTCTTCAGCAGTAAACTTGTTCCCATGCAAAAGTTTCCTAGAAGAAAATGAGTATATTAATAATTGAAAGCAAGTTCAATCAAGCACTTAATGACTAAGGAAAGTCCATATTTACAAATGCATATTATTTAACCCGCAAATTGCAATATGCTACAGGGCAGAGCAGGAGCATGGACAGCCAGGAAAGAGAAGAGGAACCGAAAGACATACAAACAAGTACATGGACAACCATTAACCTAGATACATTGCCATGAGACCAAATACTCATATTGTGTCAAACTTGGATTTTCAGCTTTCACTTTTGTTTTATACGTCCACGTATGTTTAATAATACATTAAGTTCTAATTCGTAATGTAGAGGTTTCTGGATTTCAATTCAATTTGGGTTTCTGGTGCAGGTACTTCTTTCAAGATGCCCTAAGACAGGTTTCCAGAAAACTGTTATTTCTAATAAAGCTGAAAGGAACATAATGTTGAGATAAAAAGTATATGATATTGGCATATAAGACCAACACCAACATGCTGGAGCAACCAATATCTCGTTTATCTATAATGGCGACAACCTCATTATGGGGTCTACAAGAAGTAAGGAAGTTATCATTCATGATTAGAAAGACTACACTGGCCCACAAACCCACACTGCTCATCACACTTCCAGACCAATCTTCCTATACAAGTATACATGGCCAAGCAAATTGCACCAGCAAATGAAACCAAGTGCATAAAGTTTTCTAGTAAACAACAACCCCTAACTAGCTGGTAAATGGTTGGAGTTTCTCTGCTAGCATTATTTTGGTTGGAGAGAGAGAAGCTTTAAGCTCTAGATTAGGAAGACATCCAGCCAGTGTTGCGCACTGAATGAGGGATTTCATTATTTAGACCAAGCCTCAGCTTCTTCTCATTGATGATACTTCTTCCATCCCATTACATATAACGACATTTTGACTGAACATGAAGTTCCATATGTTAATTTGACTTTATAAAATGGAACCGGAACATACCATTAAAATAATGATTGAAAAAATCCTCGGGGGTTGGCCTGGTGATAATTGACTTGAGCCTTGAGGTTTGCTTCCTTTCAAGGTCTCAAGTTCGAAATCCACTGGGTGCAAACAATTTCTGAGGGTCATCGGACTGGGTAAAACCTGAATTAACCGTGGTGCACTTGCGGGAAACTACTTGCCGAGAGCCCGTGCACCCCCGGGATTAATCGGGGGCTCTAAGAGACTCGTACACCCGGGTGAAAATCAAAAAAAAAAATGGTTGAAAAGTTAGTTCGACCAAGAACATCACATCAAAGTTTAAAATTCGAATAGTTAAAATATTTTGAATTCTTGAAGTGTGTAGAATAATATTATTATAGGAATAATGAATTTCTTGGGATATTCCGAGATGGAATAAGTTATACAAATAGCGTATGGAGGGAGAAAACAACTCTATGATTATTTCATCTATGCATAGCTTATATCAAAGATTACCATAATATGACCGAATAACATTTTCTGTTCTTACACTTTGTTGTATGTTTTTGTTTAGAAGGAACTTTCTGAAGCAGAAAAAACAATCCAATACAACAACAAAAAACCCAGTAAAATCCCATATGTGGGGTTCTAGGGAGGATAGTGTATACGCAATCCTTACCCCTGCCTAGAGAAATTAGAAAGGTTATTTCCGGTAGACCCTCGCCTCAAATAACATGCAAAGGTAAAGAGGAAAAAAGGCTCAGGAAAGGTAAAAAGCAGGGAATAACAATCAGCAGCAGAGAAAACAATCCAATGACAAATGAGCAAGCTGTATACTAACATTTTCGAACATTTATACATATGCAGAAACATGGCAGCAATTGTCAGGAAAATTTCTAACGGATGTCATATGTAGAAGCTTGACTTCAGCTACAAAAAAGTAAATGAAGAACAAACATTTCTTCTAGCAAGTTGTATGCAAAAGACAACTTAGACAGATGGATAAAGGCAATACCTGTTTGAAAATAGTGCTTTTTCCTGAACTTTCAAGTCCAAGTAACTTCTGAACCTTTTTTTTTGCTCTAAATGATTTGTAACAGTGGTACAATTAATTGCTGGGTCCATCCCTCTGTCTATGGGTTGACCATGAGGTATGGGCAACGATAGCAGGCAGCAGATAAACCGCGTTGACGCCTTTATAACAAACAAAATTCGATATTTAATAAACGACTAGCCCGACTAACAAAGGCAAAAGTTCCACCTACATCAACTTCTTTTAATACCTTTTCCATATGTCACCCCATGTATTGTTTTGTCCTTCTTCCTCGTACTGACCGTCATTCTATACCCCAGAGTGAGTGTCACGAGGACGTTGCACATTTGCAAGGTGAAATAAAAGATAAGAATGATTTGTTGCAGAAGAGCTAATGAGAATATGTAAGAAGTTCCATTTTAAGGAGAGAAGTACCATTTAGCCAAAATTAACTGAATGTGACATAGACAAATGCACAATTTGCCATGTAAACCATCTCATGTCAGCATCACAATTGATGGTAATTTTTTTTTTCCTAATCTTCATATAGGTTCTCGTAAGAAGATATGCTCAATACCCATATCCTTGGCAAACTCAAGCTTTCTCTTAATGGATTTCTCATCATCATAGCCCACACAAGTTGTAATCAACAGTTAGCACTTAGTATTGTCTTAATTCTATAGGCTATTGTCAATGCAGGATCTTCATGTGGCTGGAATTCACTGCACTCAACTCATACCTCGAAATACTAGTCATGGACTATATAAACAATTCTATTGCATTTCATTTTCAAAAAAAGAAATCCAAAATTCTGCCCTTTTCTTATGTTTGTGTTAATAACATAGGCTATAAAAACAAACCCTTGGTCACGTAATGAATCATGAAATACTACTTTCAATCTTAAATTTTCATAGTGTAAAAACATGATCATGATTATGCAATATGAATAGAAGTTTACATAACATTTAGAGCAGGATTTCTTACATGATGATCAGAGAATAAACACATTGTTGCTTAGACATGAAGAACTGTCAACAACTCCTTGGATACTGACAAGTAAAATCCTAACCATGTCTGTCAGCACCAAAACAGTATCAAAATGAAAAAACAGCTGTTAAATACGTCGCAATCAATACAAACAAGAGGGTACAAAGATCATCCATAAGAAAAGAGAACTGAAGCGTGCAAAGATGATCTTGAAAGCTTCGGAACTCCTGCTCCACTTTAACATAATCCCGGGGCACATCACTCCTTTCGAATTTGGCAACAATGATCAATTCTTCTAGCACTGTTGCATTCTTGAGCAAATATTTGACCAATCGAAGGACAAGATTATTTTCACTTAGTGGTCCATGACAGTTAATGATCTTGATGGTCTTTAGGTGTTGCAATGAGCAGTTAACATTATGGGTCTCAACCCTCCCGTTCTGTTGAACCTCATTGTGTAACTTAACAGCCAGTCCTGCATGAAAAATCCGTTATATTAACCAGTTATTCTCCTAAGATGGAAGTAGAAAGTCGAGTTAATTGTAGATAAAGTAAAAAAGGAGATTAGTTTTTAGATTCAAGGAACATGTCAAGTGCTTAGCAAATGTTACAAAGTGATACATGCAAACAACAAATAGAATGTCAAAAAGCTTCGTTGAAGCTGATTCTTCATCTCCTCGCATGAAGGCGAGTACTACTACCCCTTGTTAAACATCTTTACCAACAACTACAACAAAGTTGATTGTAGAACTGGATAACTCAGAGAACTGATAGTAATTTGATGAAGCTTCTGTCAAGCTACTCAAGCTGAACTATTTCCTTGAGGAAAATAAATTGAGAGCAGATATAGCATACTAACCATCAGCCTGAAGTTTCAAATGCTACTATTTGAAAAACTTCAAACCTTATGATTTGTTTTTTTGTGTTTCAATGTACAGATTTGCTTACTTGGTCTTTGCTCCTGCGGCATCACTAGCTGGTTGGTCCTACTGTAGACATGTTATTGCAGTAGATGCAACATTTTTGAAGTTAAATATCATGGTGTTCTATTTGTTGTTTTATCAAAGGATGTAAACAATCAAATATTTCCTCTATGTTTTGGTGTGGAAGAGTCAGAAAACAATGAGGCATATATTTGGTTCTTTGGGGAAATGAGAAAAGCAATTCAAGTTCGTTGTGAACTGGTTTTCTTGTCAGATAGAAACCAATCGATCGCAAATGGTATTAGAAGAGTTTTTCCTGAAGCTCACCATGGTATCTGCCTATATCACTTTGAGAAAAATTTAAAGCAAAGACATGCAAAGGCCATGGTAATAAATCTTTTTCAAAGTGCTGCAAGGTCATACAAACGTGAAGATTTTAATCAGTTAATGTCCCAACTCAAAAGTATTGACAAGAAAACATACAATTACATAATGGAAGAGCCTCCTGAGAGATTGGCTCGATCGTGGTTCACCAGTTACAAAACCAAAACATTCACCAAAAAACATATTTTGTACTTTATACATGTAGTAACAATTTCATGTGTCGCACCACCTAGAAGTTCATTGCAAATCATTATTACTCCTGCATAGTGATCGTCTTTTAGATTTGAACTACCAACAGGTGCTTGATCACTTTCCGAAGCACAACTCGGTGCATGTTTTTCAATGCCAACAACTTGATCATTTGCACTGTAACGATCCGACAGGTCGTTTTGAGCACTAGCGCTCCGTTCAGCAGTCGGAGGCCATGAACAGCTTCATTTCAGGTATTATGACTTGTACGCATGGTCGGAATTAAATTTCGTGAAGTCCAGAGTTGATTTAGGAAGAGAATTCTCATTTCGAAAGCTTAAAGTTGAAAGAACGAACTAGGTTTGGAATTTCAAGTAAACGACCTCGGAATCGGGATATGAAGGTTCCAGTAGGTTCGTATGATGATTTCGGACTTGGGCGTATGCCCGGATCGGGTTTTGGATAACCCGGGAGCGTTTTGGCGCCTATTGTGGAAGTTAGCATTTTAGAAGAAATTTCATAAGTTTGGTTTGAAGTGCATATCAGTATTATCAACGTCCGTTTGGAATTCCGAGACTGTGAATAGCTCCTTATAGTGATTCTGGAGTTGGGGGCGCGATCAGAACAGAATTCGGAGGTCCGTAGATCATTTTGAAGCCATTTGGCTAAAGATAGAAATTTGAAGGTTTTTGAAGAGTTTGACCGG
>MU762776.1:7947-48623 GCA_026770625.1 Nicotiana glauca
TTGATGTACTTAACTCAAAATAGGTGGGGATAACTTACCTTCACATTGATGATGAAAATCCCCTCTTGAAGCTCTCCAAAATCATCCAAACCAAATGAAATAAATGAAAGAAATGAACCAAATTCGTGTATAAAAGAGGATCTGCCGTGCTTCGTCGAGTTGTACCTTGCACTTGTGCTATACTAGTTGTACATCATATTGCTCCAGCAGTCATTTCCTGTCGATCATAACGTCCACTACAGACGTCCAAATTGCGATTTCTTTAGCTTTATGGAAACTAGACACGAAGGGCTACAATTTTTGTATTTTACACTTTTTCAGATTCCTTGTAGATTACAAGATATGAGCTTCCAAAGTAGCCTCCCCGAAAGCAAATTCTGAAAAACGAGCTCCACCAGTCATTTTCAATATACCATAACTTTCACTACGGACGTCCAAATTACGATTTATTTAGCTTACTGAAAACTAGACATGAAGGTCTACAACTTTTCCGTTTTGAACTTTTCCTGATTCCTTATAGATCAAAAGGTATAGCCCTCCGAATCAGGCTACACGCTTCAGCCCAGTTTTCTGCAGAAAATAATGCAGAAAATTTCTGCAATTTTTTCCTCTTCTTTGGTCCGAATTTCATTCCGTTAACCTTCCGAAATCCACCCGAGGCCCTCGGGACCTTAACCAATTATATCAACATGTCCCACAATATCATTCAAACTTGTTACAAGCTTCGGAACGCCCAAATTGACATCAAAACATCGAATCATCATCGGATTCAAGAATATGAACTTCAAGAACTTCCAAATTCTACATCCCATGCCGAAACACGTCAAAACTTGTCCGAATGACCTCAAATATTGCAGACAAGTCCAAAATGACATAACGAAGCTACAGCAACTTTCAGAATTCCATTCCGACCCTCGGATCAAAATCTCACCTATCAACCGGAATTCGCCAAAATACTAACATTACCAATTCAAGCTAAATTCTATACCGGTCATCACAAAAATATTCCGGACACACTCCTAAGTCTCAAATCACCTAATGAAGCTATCCGAACCATAAAATTTGCATTTCGAGCACTCTGCACATAAGTCAATATCCGATTGACTTTTCCAACTTAAGCTTACTTAAAAGAGACTAAGTGTCTCAAACCTTACCAAATCATTCACGAATGACTTCAAATGTTGTACACAAGTCACATTCGATATTACGGACTTTTCCCAATTTTTGGAGTCACATTTCGACCCCGATATAAAAATTTCCTCCTTCTGGTCGAATTTTCTCAAAAACCTTCAAATTTCTATCTTTAGGCAAACGGCTCAAAAATGACCTACGGGCCTCCTATTTCACTTCCGATCGTGCTCCCAAATCCAGAATCACCATACGGAGCTACTCCCAGTCTCGGAATCCCAAACGGACATCAATAATACTGAAACGCATTTTAAGCCAATTTGATGCAATTTCTTCAAAAAAAATGCTATCTTCCACGATAGGCATCAAAATGCTCCCGGGTTATCCAAAACCCGATCCGGCATATGACCAAGTCCGAAATCATCATACGAACCTGCTGGAACCTTCGGATCCCAATTCCGAGGTTGTTTACTCAAAATTCCAATCCTAGTTCGTTTTCTCCAACTTAAGGCTTTAAAAATGAGAATTTCCATTTAGATTTGACTCCAAACTTCATGAATTTTAGTTCTGACCACACATACAAGTCAATATACTTGAGATGAAGCTTCTCATGACCTCAAACTGCTGAATGACGTATTGAAACTCAAAACGACCGGTTGGGTCGTTACAGTGGTCGACTGGTCAGCGATGGAGGACGTGAAGGCTGGAGGAGAACGGGTACTGCTGCTGGTCCGTTCGGATGAGAGGTGAAGCAGCAGCTTCAGGTGGTGGTGACTGTGCAACGGACGACTGGTGAAGGGTGGTCGATGGTCAGCGACGAGCAGAAAACTGGTTCGTTCAGGCGTGGGGGCGTGAGGGTTCAGCTGGTGGTGGTTTGGGATGTGGAAGGTGGTCGACTGGAGGTGACGACGTGGGTTGTGTTATGGTCGTTTTTTGGCATGTCGACGGATGGGGAAGGGTTAGGGTTCTTAGGGTTTTTGAGTTCTTTTCTTTGAATGAAGAAGAAAAAGATGAGTAGCTAGCTTTTTCTTGTTGGAGAAGAAGACTCCATTTTTGTCTAAGTCCTCCTCCTATTCAATGTGTCCAAGTCCGTGTATTCCTCCTCAAAATGAGTAAAGGTGTCTCCCACCCCAAATTGTGTGTCCCCCATGTTCTTGTGTTATGTGTAGGGTGTGGTGGGTTTGGATTGTTATGGGCTAGGTCCGAATTGTGGGTCTAAAGATGGGTCGTTTGAACTCGAATATTATTCTTTCCCCGCAACCGAGAAAAAAATACGACCTTATTTAATTAATCCTACGTCAGCGAAATAACTATTAAAATGAGACTGACGATTAAAACAAAGCTATTTTTGGTTATTTTTTCAAGTTAAAAATGACTACAAAACATTAATGAAACTATTTTTTGTATTTTCAAAATTATATAAGATAAAATATAAAGTACTATTTTTTGTATTTTTTTAAGTTTAAAATGACTACAAAATATTAATGAAACTATTTTTTTGTATTTTTGAAATTATATAAAGATAAAATATAAAGTACTATTTTTTCTATTTTTTTAAGTTTAAAATGACTACAAAACATTAATGAAACTATTTTTTTTTGTATTTTAAAAATTATATAAAGATAAAATATAAGGTACTATTTTTTTTTTGTATTTTTCAAGTTTATGAGAAATACATAAACTAAAATTTATATATCTTTTTTTTTTTTTGTATTTTTCTATTTTTGTAATGAAATAAAGTAAAAGGGTCAAAATTAGCTGAAATAGCTATATTAGACCTAAACTAAATATTTTACGCAAAACATGTGAAAATTCTTGGGGAGGGTCAAAAATCACACGTCTACTCTATGAATCTGTCTCAGCTTACTCCACAGCTTCAATATGTCTTTAATGGTACGCAAGCCATATATTGCTGAAAATCCAAATGTGATTGCTTTTGAGATTAGTCTAATCTGTCCATGTATCAATTGTTCATCTTCTTCCACTGATTCAAATGTATATATCATATGGTCCCAAATTACCCATATTCTATTTTTGTGACTTGTACTAGAGTTAGATGCCCATTTTCATCCAGGTGCAATCTTTTTTATCACCTCATTTGTTTTGTGATCTTTGACTCTATGTTCAACCAAGGATATTATTAATTTATTATTTCCTTTTATAAACCCATTTACCTCCTTTTTCTTGTATGTCTTATTCAACCCCCTAACATTCCATGTTACCACACTCATACAAGTATAAAATAAGGATGATGATACAGTTCCTGCACCTCTGGGCTACTTAGTTGCACTTTGCTTGTACCTGGTTCATCATGTCTTTGGTCATTTGTCAAGCTTTGGAAACCATTACTCCCAGCTATTTCTTGACCCTCATGTTGTTTAGCCTTAGCTGCCCTAGCTGCTGATTTTCCAAGGACTGTTATCCATCCCTCATCCTTTTTTTGTGCATCTTTGTCTTTTGGTTATGGCTTTGTCTGCTGAGTAGATGCAATATTTTCCCTGTTGTTCACTCTTCTCATTTTCATTGCCACCATCTTTATCTGTTCTGAGCCAAACTTGCTTTTCTTTGACCACGTTCCTCTGTTGAATCATTCTTTGTGGTTGTGCAGTTTTAATCTCACTATATTTTGGCTCCCAGTCATAAGTAACTTCCTATTGGATTAGCCTCCCCTTAGGGTCATGTAGTTTCACAGTCCTAGGCAGGGGCTTAGTGATATCCATTTCAATTAGCATTCTTGCATAAGAGATCCTAGTTGAGCCAGTAGTACATTCATCAGCATACAAAGGATTCCCCAACGTACTACCTATCTTGCTTAATAATTTCATACTCTAACAATTGATAGGCAAGTTAGGGAGTCTCACCCATAAGGGAATAGTTTTCAGAACTTCATCATGTACAATGAAATCTTCTGACAATGTTTGACCATGTTTTCATGATTATAGGCCTATTGTTCACTATGTGAGGTCCTGAATATAACACCTAGTCTCTTTCCTCCAAATTGCTAAATCTTATCACAAACTAACCTTCATTATGGTAATAAATCTGTGGCTTTACTGGAAACTTACCCATAGAGCTCAGAAATTTGTCCATTGCTCCAATAGTAGGTGTTTCCCCAATCACATACAGGACAATCGCAGATCTCCATTTTTCAGTTTTTTGTTCAACATCATCTACTTCTAGCTTCGCTGTCTTCTCACCATTTTGGACTACCGAATCTACGAACGGTAAATTCATACCTTTCATGTCCAATTTTTTACCTACCACCACATTTGCCCATGATTGAGTCCTATTTTCATCCCTTGTCTCACCATTTTTCCCACTATCAACAGTGCTTGAGCTGTATGGTACTGTTCCATTGTTAACCTGCTTCAGCACTTGTTTTTGAGCTTTCCAATTTCCAGATCCACCGCCTATAACTTGCACAGCTACAGGTGTGACAGCAGCTTCCTTCGATTTACCTTTGTTTAGGGATAGATCTCCTTCCTCCCTGCTTAGCTTGCTCTGCATGCTCTTCGAAGTGCAATTTCCAGTTGGTTCTTCAATTCTTATCCTTTTTGGAGACACAAACAATTCCAATACAGCATTCCTAGTTTTCGTTGATCATTGGTCATTGATTGGGACCTTCGTCTGTTTTTTCTTAGGTATGCCTCTCCCTCCCAAGAATTCCAAGCGCACGTTAGCTAGGCCACGTTAACGTGCGTCGAGAGAGAAAATCAGTAAAAAAAATTGACATAGGATAACGTGCAACACAAGAAAAAAATGCCAACAAAATGTATGAATGACTCAATGAGCTTTCTATTTTTAGTTTCTTTGTTACTAATGCATCTTGAGTACATACGATTTTCATGTATCTGCATATAACCAAATCACGCCCCTATTGCCACAACTGTAGATATAGGGATTTTGAGAATACGTCTTAACGACCAATGGTTAACGATGGCTTTGAATTATTAAGGCTTAATTAAATTTAAAAAAATATTGAATCAGAAAAATAATATTAAGTATTTTGTATTCTTTATGTAATTTTACAACTTTAATTGTATAATTCCATAATATTTAGGTCTATTTTGTCCTTTCATTGTGCCAAAACATTATTAATTTGTTCGAAGGAAACAGATTATTAAACTTTGTACATATTGAATTTCGTACATATTCAGTTGTAATTAATTTTAGAATATTATGTAATTGAAAGTTTATTTTTTGTATGCGTTTCATAATATTTGACATAAGATATCCGTGCATCGCACGAACGTAGAGACTAGTTATATTAAAAGCACGAAGGCCTTTAGCTAAATGTCGTTCGCCTTTTTTACCCTTAAAAATATATTTTATATTGGATAAAATTATAATTTACACTAATTTCCTACTATTTAAAATTTTGAAATCAACTAAAATCTTATTTAGTAAGTGTTCCCTTATTTGAACTAGAAAAAATGTACTAATATTAGGATATTGAATCAATTAATTAATAACATAACTATAATACCTTATATAAATTATTTAATTACTTGAATTAATAAGACTAAATCATAGTACGATCCATAAATGAAGGAACTTTAGCTTTTCTTATGAAATTCCATTACCATAAAACCTACTTGGACTATAGCACCGCACCAACGAAGCCAAGCGAGATTTGTTTGCAGATAGTGAAATTCAATTAGTTCTTGTTTTTTTTTTTCTTTTTTTGCATGTGTTGGGTTGGTTTATTCTAATATTTCAGGTAATTGTGGGAGTATATGAACTTATATATGACATTTGTTATTTTGGTGAATGTCTATCACTTTAATGAGAATAACTAGACCAATATTACTACAAGAGATGCAGAAACCTCAATTATACCAAGGTAACTTTGATATTTATTTATTCATTCTTTTAGAGTTTTCTATGTGAAGATTTATGTACTATTTTAATTGTCTATTTGGTCTTGTGATTATAATTAATTTATTAAACTATTTTGTCTTGTGATTATACCAATAATTGTGCATATAAAAAATATTTTTTATTTTTTTTTACCATCTTGAAATACAATTAGAATAAGAATTCAATTTAAACTCTTGGGTATTTTGGTCTTAAATGTGCTAAAATCCAGTATATATGCACTTTGTAATTATTGATGAGTAGGTTCTTTCCTCTACTTATCATAGAGATTTTTAAGTATCTTTATGTATTTATAAAATTTTCATCAGTATAGTTGTTTTCCATGTAAATATATTTATAACTGTTACATTAAACATACGACATAAATTCAATGGACGATTCTAGCAATAGTTGCATAAGATGGTATTAGAAAGTAGCTAATTTCTTAATATAGTACTTACTCAAGTCTACCAGCATCAGTGAGCTTTGTGAATTGGCTATTTATTTTGAGCAATGTCATTATTCATTAATTTATTCAAATCCGACAATCAGCATCAGTGAGCTTTGTGAATTGGCTATTTATTTTGAGCGATGTCATTATTCATTAGTTTGTTCAAATCCGACAATCAGCATCAGTGAGCTTTGTGAATTGGCTATTTGTTTTGAGCGTTGGCATTATTAATTAATTTGTTCAAATCCGACAATCAGCATCAGTGAGCTTTGTGAATTGGCTATTTGTTTTGAGCGTTGGCATTATTAATTAATTTGTTCAAATCCCACAATCCAAAATTAGATGATTTAAATATATGATTAATTTATTTATAAATATAATAGTACAATATACTATTTACAAATAGTATTTATTTCTTGTAATATAACAACAACAATCCAGTATAATCTCATTTAGTGGGGTCTGGAGAGGGTAGTGTGTAATAGTATAGATAAAAAAAAGCTATTAAATTTTTATAGTATACAAAAGAATTATTTTATCTATAATGCTAATGAATTGTAAAACTGAAAAGAATTTCAAGTCGAATAGACTGAGAGAGATGAATGAGAAGTACTATGACAAAGTTTTTACCTTTATTAAGTTAGTTAAATAGGATCAACAATATCATTTTCGAAAACTTGTATTTTCTCTTTAACTTTTATTTTATAACTCAAATACATTTCTCATATAAATTTTATGTGATTTTTAAAAGTTTATGCTCATCGAGATGGGTACACGCGCAACGCGCGTACTTTAAGACTAGAACTATATTAAAAGCACGAAGGCCCTTAGCGAAATATTTGTTCACCTTTTTTATCCTTTAAAATATAGAGTTCACATTAGATAAAATAGTAATTTGAGTATTTCATTAATATTTAGAAATAATTATTTAATTAATTCTCCTCTAATTTAGGAAGCTATTTAATTATTCTCCTATTATTAACAGTCTAGGAAAGTTAATAAAATTTTGTCTAATTTTTTTCCTATTCGTTCTACTCCCTCCGCTGGAGTAGTTAATACCTTTAAGGTTTCGAAGACCTTTTTGTAGTTAAAAAAATTTCTTCCTAGCCTAAGTTTTCGCTCCTACATGCAACTCCCTATGATGGAGTATTAAATGTGTTTATTTTGTAGTCAATGAGATCTTTTTGATTAATTTTTTTGCCTTAAATCTCACACACAAATTTCTTTTTGGTTAGGAGTCTTTATTATTTGGTAAAATTTACAGTATGTGTATTGCTTGTGTACCTAATTTCAATATGTAAATATAATAACTAAAATTTATATTCGAGTATAAAATAGAATTAACTTTTTGAAATTGATGAATATTGTGTGACGACCCGACCCGTCGTCTCATGGGTTACCGCTCTGTTTCCCCCATTTTATGCTTCTTTATGCTTCATTATAAGAGTCTTGTGTGAACGAGTTGTTTTGGATCGGTTTTTAGAAGGAAATGAAACTCTTAGTCTCTTCAAGGAATGCTTATGTTGGAAAAGTCAATCGGATGTTGACTTATGTGTTAGAGGGCTCGATTATGGATACCGATGATTCGGTTATCTTCGGGGGATGATTTGTGACTTAGGGGTGCGATCGGAAATGATTTTGGAAGTCCTGTGTAGAATTAGGCTTGAATTGGCGAAGTTAGTATTTTGGCGAATTTTGGTTGATGGGTGAGATTTTGATCCGAGGGTCGGAATGGGATTCCGAGAGTTGTTGTAGCTTTGTTAGGTTATTTGGGATGTGTATGCAAAATTTCAGGTCATTCGGAGGTGCTTTGGTTGGTATTTTGATCAAATGCGTGTTTCGGAAGTTTTAGAAGAACTTAGGCTTAAATCCGACGTAATTTGATGATTTTGGCATTGGTGGAGGTGTTTTGATGATTGGAGCAAGTTTGAATGATGTTTTAGGATGGATTGGCACTTTTGGTTAAGGTCCCGGGGGCCTCGGGGTGATTTCGGATGGCCATTGGGATAAATTTTGGATTTGTCTGATTGTTGAGATTTGCTGGTTTTGGTATTTCTGCATCTACGGAAAAGGGACTGCAGATGCGGTCCCGCAGATGCGAAAAAGGGGGTCGCATGTGCGAGACGTGGTAGGGAGCCTGAGTTTCGCAGATGCGGATGGGGAAGTCGCATCTGCGCTACCGCAGAAGCGGCAAAGTATTCGCAGAGGCGGACGTTGGTCCTTGATAAGTTTCCGCAAAAGCGGATGTTTGACCACAGAAGCGATCCTGGGCAACAGTGAAAGCTTCGCAGAAGCAGAGGAAATTCCGCTGAAGCGGAAACTGCAGATTCGGTGTAGTGATCGCGGATGCGAAAAGGTCCGGACAGAAAATGGTTTTAAGGTTTCATTTTGTTCCACGAGCTAAAGTATTTTTCCACCATTTTTTAGCATCTTGAGAGCTATTTGGGAGAAATTGAAGAGGGATTCGAACAGGATTAAATTGAGGTAAGCTCTATGAACTAAAAACGTGATTAATATGTGAAATTAACCTTGGAATCCAGGGAAACTTGGCTAAAATGGGACCAAACTAGGGCTTGAGCTTTGATATTTCAAATGGGATTTGAGGGGTCATTTGGACTTCGATTTCGGTGTTCTTTGTATGCATAGACTCATGGCAAGATAAGGAACCCGTTGGTGTAAGAATTTTTTAGTTTTGAGAAGTGGGCCCGGGGCTCGGATTTGCTAAGTTTGAGATTTTTGCTATTTTTCGATTGGATATTGTCCCATTGGCATATTGTGATGTATTCGCTCTGATTTTGGATAGATTTGACGCGCGTGGATGCCGGTTTTAGGGGAAAAGGCATCGTGAGCTAGAGAATTCACCGGTTCTAGGTGAGTAATGATTGTAAACGATATCCTGAGGGTTTGAAACCCCGTGTTTGCACATCGTAGTGCTATATTGAGGTGACTTGCACGCCGGATAGCGAGCGTGGGGTAGAGATCCGTTGGGGATTTGTGACTTGGTCCGTCCCGATTGATGAATTTACTACGCATTTGACTGAAATTTACTATTTATCTTCATTATTTGGGCTAATTGCCATACTTGGGCATCGTGCCAGCTATTTGAACCCTTCGGGGATGTTTGTTAATATTTCCTCACTGCTTCGATTCTATACTTGAACTCAGTCATGTATTTTCTACTGTTTTCAAAACTCAGCCAAGTTTATTTTGCTTTAATATTTGAAATGATATTTTCAATACTATTTTTGGGGCTGAGCATCATATTTTACTGTTGCCCTAGTGGCTTATGTAATTTTTGACTGAGTAAGGCCGAGGGCCTGTATTGTGAGGATATATATATGGATCGGGTTGCACGCCGCAGTAGTATTATACTGATACTGATATGAGGCTGATGGCCTAGATATGATGCCACGAGATGGCTTGATATTGCTCTTGGACCGTAAGGGGCCCTTCCCGGAGTTTGCACACCCCCAGTGAGCACCGTCGACGATAAACGGAGCGGGCTGCATGCCGCAGTGATATGTGGAGCTGACTGCACACCGCAGTGGTACCGGTACTATTTGATGTGTTGCCTTATCTTATTTGTCTTCTATTATCTGTTGTTTTGTGCTACTTCTTGCAATATTTACCTGATCTTCTGGCATTCTGTGATAACTGAGGGTTGTGCCAGAGGGGCGGAATTATGTGCTTATCTTCATTACCTGCATTCCATTCATTTGCGTTACCGCTGAAGAAGTCATTTTCAAAAGAGTTTTTAAACTGAGCTAAAAATATTTCTAAAAATTACACATCTTTGCTGCTTTTCTCAAGGGTTTTACACTATTTCTACATAGCATGACGATATGTCATACGTGATTTCTTACCGCTCAGTTGTTATTTATCTTTATTACTCACTGAGTTGGAGTACTCACTTTACTCCATGCACCTCGTGTGCAGATGCAGGTATCTATTCACCCAGTAGCGGGTTTTGGCCGATCAGAGGCAGAGTTATATGAGTTAAGAAGGTGACTGCCAGTGTTCGCAAAACGATTTATCCCTCTTTGTTCATTATTCCGATTTTGTATATTTTTGGCCTAGTAATGGATTTACATTCTGATAGATGCTCGTGACTTGTGACACCCCAATTAGGGCTGTGTTGGGTTGTACTTCCGCTAATTATTATTATTAAGCCATATTTAAGCTATTTATATATGTTTAACTATTTTGTAAAGACGAGTTGGGTTAGTCGGCTGGCCTCGTCTTCACGAGAGACGCCATCAAGACTAGTGCGGGGTTTGGGTCGTGTCAAGTTGGTATCAGAGCCTAGGTTACTAGGTCTCACGAGTCATGAGCAGGTTTAGTAGAGTCTCGCGGATCGGTACAGAGACGTCTGTACTTATCCTCGGAAGGCTGCAGAACCTTTAGGAAAACTTCACATTCTTGGAATTCTTATCGTGTGTCCTTGATTCAGCTTGAAACGTAACTCTTGAAATTCCTTCAACGTGTTTGTATGCGCGCATAAGCGCTCAACATCATATGTGCCTTGAAGGCTGTGATTCCCCGATTAAGGGGCGAGAGGTGATCTCTGCGAGTTTATGTTGGGCCAGTCTGGAGGACTTGAGGCTAGATCTTTGCCTATGGCTTGAGCACCGAGGTGCTGATTGTGTGAGCAAGTGTTTTGAACTTATATGTTCGGTATTGTCCCTGCTAGTAGGAGTGACAGCCGGTTAGCTACGTTATGAGTAAGTTAGTATTGCGGGACGTATTTATGTGGCTTGGAAATGACGAGAGAGGTCTGTCGGATGATAGATGAACTATTAAGTATATGATTTCCATTGTGATTGGATGTGTAGCTCCGAGTTATGGGCGCGTGAAGAATCTTTCGTGTATCCAAGTTGGAGGTGAAGTAAATTTTATGTTGCAGTATTAGTTCAGACTCGGGAAGACTAAGTGGCTGTGTAATGTGTATGACGAAGGAAGGCATACAGAAATGTTATATTGAGGATAAGCAGGTGGGCTATCTCCTGCAAAATGTTCTGAAGTGGTGTGATCCTTATGTGTATGTTAGAATATCTCATGTGTAATTGAAAGGTACGTGTTGAATTTGAAATTTCGGGTCGCTTAAGAGAGTGGGTTTAGCTGTTGTGGGGATGAATGCGAGATTTGTAGAAGATTTATAGTACTAGATGATCTGTTTTCACAAGCTTACCAATGATTTGATTTTAATCTCACCATGGTATTAGGGCATCAATAGAGTAAAAGTGTTATGAGTTATTGAGTGTATCTGGACCTATGGCTTCGAGCTAAGTTGGGATTCTGCCGTGAGCAGTGGATTGCGCGGTTAGGTGCTAGCTTAGTTCCAGTTTGGGGCATGCGAGTGAATTATCTATGACTAGAGTAAAGGGAAGTTTTGCTAAAGGTTATATTATGCTTCACAGCGTATGAGAATCCTAGAATGTCTAGAGTATTGTTGGTAAAGAATGCTCAGCGCATAGAGCAGGAAATTGCTTGGTTCTACTGGGGTAAGAATTGCATTCTGCTCGTTTGGTCAGGTAAGTTGCAGTTTGATAAGAGTGAACGACTTTCGATAATGGTTCTAATGTGTTCATGATTTTTGCAGGGAACGATTGGGTATTTTAAAGTTGCATGTGGGGTTAGAAACTGTGTTTTCATTGGAAGAGGTTCATATTTGTGGTATTTCTATCTTAATTATGGGGTTCTATGTATCAATATCAGGAAAGTAAAGGTAACGGATTTAGATTCGCAGGAAGTTCTTCAGAGTAAAGTATTCGGAAATGTGGTGTTTCTGGGAATACTTGAGAGAGTAGTCAGCGGCTTATGGGTCCTAGACAGTGTGGTCTTGTGTTTGGGTCTCGTGTAGTGAGCCTGGGATTGAGAGATTGTTGTACTACAGCAAGAGGGATGCATCAAGATGAAAATGAATCAGAAAGAAATTTAGATAGATGGTATAGTTTGATAATAGACCGAATCAGTATGGTAAGGATACGTTCAATTCTTTGTATGTGTTCGAGGTAATGGGTTCTTACAGGTATTTTGCAGCAATGCTCATGGCCTTTGATGGCTTGCTTAGCTTGGTCTAGTCAGAAGGATCCAATCCTGACAGTAATTTGTGCAAACGGAATTGAGAGAGTTCTTGTTGATCTCTACCGTGGTTGGAAAAGTGCATTTTCTACGAATGTGAGAGGTATGGGATGTGTAGTGATTTTTATTCTAATTGGGATCAATGGAAGTTCTTGACTAGTTGAGTGGGTAGATGCATCTGGATCGGAAGGGAAATGAAAGTTTTCCTGTTATCTTTGGATGGTATGTATATGCGGTATGTTGTGAAGGATCGAAATTTGCGTGTAGGAGGTTTCAGTTCAGTTCTGAAAGGAAGTTTATAACACTCTCAGGCAACGGGTAGACTCGGATGATCAAGGCTATGGTACTGCTAATTGGAAGTGATTTGATGAGAGTATATGTCTCAAAAAAAGGGTAATGTGATAAGACTGATGATATTTCGGTAGTATTGCGGTACTTTCTAGTTGGATCGACTAGTGGTGTTCGGGTTTGTTTTGCGGTACAGGGAAATTTTAGAATATCTATCGTGGAATGATTGGGTATTAAAGGTGGGCATGTGTTCGGGCGGCGAAAATTGGATCTGACATGGTGAGTCATGTGCCGTGTGGATGTGGAGACGGAAGTTCTCATATACAGGCTATGATGTGGTTCTAGGCGGTGTGTATCAGCATTGTTTGGCAACTACCGAGATTTGGAGGCCCGAGTGGATCTTTCTTTGCTTGGTATGTTAGATTTTGGATATGAAATTGGGGTGTAGACTGGGTATCTCAGTGTTGGGTTATTCTGGACTATTGCGCTACGGGCTATGCCGGAACGCCGCGGGTTGAGTGGCGAGGTGTGTCGGATTATGTTCTAGCATAGTGGCTTATATTTCACAGACCCAGCGGACAGCTGGGGAGGATTGTTTTTCTTAATTGGGCCTTCCTGATGGATGTCAGTGCAGAGATTTCTACCATTGATTCAGTTCTGGTTTTGAGGGACTTTTCGGATGCATTTCTTATGGCCAGGCATGTCGCCGGGCGAGGTTGTGGGTTTCAATATTGATTTGGTGCCAGGCACCGTATCGTATGGCTCCAGTAGGAGCTATAGTAGTGGAAGTAGCAACTTCAGGCTTCTTTGATGATGAGTCTGTTGGCAGGTCAATGTCGATGCGTGTTCTAGCTTGAGTCGGCTTGGTTGGCCCCGATTTGTATTGTTGAGGGATAGGTCGAGTCGATCGTTATTGAGCTTTTTAGTGATCTGGGGAGATCTAAGAGTTGCTTTTTTGTGTTGCGAGGCGTTATGATTTGTTGGTTATGGGCATATATGGTATAGTTCCATTGGGGATTCGTAGTAGAAGTCGGGCAGGAAAAGTAATTGGGTATTGCTCGGTGAATGGAGTATCGGTTATGACCTATCGGGTTGCACGGTATATGCTATTTTTCTCACCGTGGGTATGATGATGTGCTTTGGTTCCAGACATCAAATGGTACATGGTTGTTGATTTTGAGCATAGTGACTTGAGGTGTGCCATGTGTAGCAGTGTTTGGATAGGATCGCGCATTGTAGCGAGGCTACGTCGAGATATGACCTTTCGAGGCAGATTCATGTGTTCTATTTCTGTGATATGAGGCGGGATCTCAGCTTTGTGTTGTGATGGTACCAATAAGCTTGAGGTACAGTTCTTTCGTTTCGGGTCATTTTCACGATTTGAGTATATTCAGACCGTTTCTTATTCGTGCGCAAATTATACAAGTTGTGGCTTAGGCCTGTATTGATGTGTCACGTCACCAGAGTGGTGTGTTGGACTCGACGTGATCGTTGGGGTCATTAATGAATACAATCGGCTTTGATTTTGGCTTGTTGGAAGGATAATGTCGAGGTTCGGCTCGGAAATCTATTGTGGTATTAGCCAAAAGAGAAGTAACTTCATGAATGGTTGACCTAAGAGATTGGTACGATTTATTGCATGTTCCATTTATCATTAGCAGTATATCAAAGTGTTGGAATAAGACCTTAGTTGATAAGAGGTTTTCTACCAGTATTCAGGTGTTGTGTGCAACTGCTGTGAATAGAAGTTATCGTTTCAAGTATTGGAGTTATGTGGTATATCATATAATTTCACCTGAGGTTGCAGGTATGGGTTATTACAGCTGGTTCGGGCTTATTCTGAATAGAGATGTGAGGTTCTGATCTTGTGTATGGTTTCAGAAGTGAAAATGTGGTTCTATGATTTTTGGGTTAGATTGGATTATGTAATTTCAGTTAAAAGGTGTTGTCGGACCTATATGAGATAGGGTGACGTGGGATCACCCCCGGGTATATGCATGGTAAAGTTATTCAGCTATTGGTTGGCTTCTATAACAACTGTGGGTACGCTCGAGGACGAGCGTTTGTTAAGTTGGGTAGGATGTGACGACCCGACCCGTTGTATCATGGGTTACCGCTCTGTTTCCCCCATTTTCTGCTTCTTTATGCTTGATTATAAGATTCTTGTGTGAACGAGTTGTTTTGGATCGATTTTAGAAGGAAATGAAGCACTTAGTCTCTTCAAGGAATGCTTTTTTTAGAAAAGTCAACAGGATGTTGACTTATGTGTTAGAGGGCTCAGTTATGAATTCTGATGATTCGGTTAGCTTCAGGGGATGATTTGTGACTTAGGGGTGCGATCGGAAGTGATTTTGGAAGTCCGGTGGAGAATTAGGCTTGAATTGGCGAAGTTAGTATTTTTGCGAATTTCGGTTGATGGGTGAGATTTTGATACGAGGGTCGGAGTGGGATTCCGAGAGTCGCTCTAGCTTCGTTAGGTGATTTGGGATGTGTGTGCAAAATTTCAGGTCATTCGGAGGTGTTTTGGTCGAGTTTTTGATCAAATGCGTGTTTCGGAAGTTTTAGAAGAACTTAGGCTTGAATCCGATTTAATTTGATGGTTTTGGTGTTGGTGGAGGTGTTTTCATGATTGGAGCACGTTTGAATGATGTTTTAGGATAGATTGGCGCTTTTGGTTGAGGTCCCGGGGGCCTCGGGCTGATTTCGGATGGCCATCGAGTATAATTTTCGATTTGTGTTATTGCTGAGATTTGCTGATTCTGGTATTTTCGCATCTACGAAAAAGGGACCGCAAATGCGGTCCCGCAGATGCGAAAAAGGGGATTGCAGGTGCGAGAGGTGCTAGGGAGCCTGAGTTCCGCAGATGCGGATGGGGAAGTCGCATCTGCGCTACCACATATGCGGTAAAGTATTCGCAGAAGCGGACGTTGGTCGTTGAGGAGTTTCCACAAAAGCGGATGTTTGACCGTAGAAGCGTTCCTGGGCAACAGTGAAAGCTCCGCAGAAGCGGATAAAATTCCACAGAAGCGGAAACCGCAGGTGCGTTGTAGTGATCGCGGATGCGAAAAGGTCTGGACAGAAAAGGGTTTTAGGGTTTCATTTTGTTCCGCGAGCAAAGGTATTTTTCCACCATTTTTTAGCACCTTGAGAGCTATTTGGGAGAAATTGAAGAGAGATTCGAAAAGGATTAAATGGAGGTATGTTCTATGAACTAAAAACGTGATTATTATGTGAAATTAACCTTAGAATCTAGGGAAACTTGGCTAAAATGGGAACAAACTAGGGCTTGAGTTTTGATATTTCAAATTAGGATTTGAGGGGCCATTTGGACTTCGATTTTAGTGTTTCTGTATGCATAGACATGTGACGAGATAAGGAACCCGTTGGTGTAAGAATTTTTGAGTTTTAAAAAGTGGGCTCTGGGCTCGGGTTTTGCTAATTTTGAGATTTTTGCCATTTTTTGATTGTTTTCGATTGGGTATTGTCCCATTGGCATATTGTGATGTATTCACTCTGATTTTGGATAGATTTCACGAGTGTGGAGGCCGGTTTGAGGGGAAAAGGCGTTGCGATCTAGAGAATTTGCCGGTTCAAGGTGAGTAATGATTGTAAATGCTACCCTGAGGATTTGAAATCCCGTGTTTGTACATCGTAGTGCTATATTGAGGTGACTTCCACACTGGATAGCGAGCATGGGGTAGAGCACCGTTGGGGATTGTGACTTGATCCGTCCCGATTGATGAATTTACTGCGTATTTGACTGAAATTTACTTGTTCTCTTCATAATTTGGGTTGATTGCCATACTTGGGCTTCGTGCGAGCTATTTGAACCCTTCGGGGATGTTTGTTGATATTTCATCACAGCTTCGACTCTATACTTGAACTCAGTAATGTATTTTGTACGGTTTCAAAACTCAGCCAAGTTTATTTTGCTTTAACATTTGAAATGATATTACCAATACTATTTTTGGGGCTGAGCATCATGTTTTATTGTTGCCCTAGTGGCTTATGTGATTTTTGACTGCGTAAGGCCGAGGACCTGTATTGTGAGGATATATATATGGATCGGACTGCACGCTGCAGCAGTATTATACTGATACAGATAGGAGGCCGAGGGCCTAGATATGATGCCACGAGATGGCTTGATATTGCGCTTGAGCCGTAAGGGGCCCCTCCCGGAGTCTGCACACCTCCAGTAAGCGCCGTCGATGATAAAAGGAGCGGGATGCAAGCCGTAGCGATATGTGGAGCGGGTTGCACGCCACAGCGGTACCGGTACTATTTGATGTGTTGCCTTATCTTATTTGTCTGCTATTATCTGTTGTTTTGTGCTACTTCTTGCAATATTTACCTGATCTTCTGGCATTCTATGATAACTGAGGGTTGTGCCCGACGGGCAGAATTTTGTGCTTATCTGCATTACCTGCGTTGCATTCATTTGCGTTACCGCTGAAGAAGTCATTTTCAAAAGAGGTTTTAAACTGAGCTAAAAATATTTCTAAAGATTATACAGCTTCACTGCTTTTCTCAAGGGTTTTACACTACTTCTACATAGCATGGCGATATGTCATATGTGATTTCTTACCGCTCAGTTGTTATTTATATTTATTACTCACTGAGTTGTAGTACTCACTTTACTCCCTGCACCTCGTGTGCAGATGCAGGTATCTATTCACCCAGTAGTGGGTTTTGGCCGATCAGAGGCAGAGTTATATGAGTTAAGGTGGTGACTGCCAGCGTTCGCAGTACCATTTATCCCTCTTTGTTCATTATTTCGGTTTTGTATTATTTTGGCCTAGTAATGGATTTACATTTTAATAGATGCTCGTGACTTGTGACACCCCAATTAGGGCTTTGTTGGGTTGTACTTCCGCTAATTATTATTATTAAGCCACATTTAAGCTGTTTATTTATGTTTAACTATTTTGTAAAGACGAGTTGGGTTAGTCAGCTGGCCTCATCTTCACGAGAGGCGCCATCACGACCAGTTCGGGGTTTGGGTCGTCACATATTAATCCTATATATATCTAACTCAATAAAGGAAGAAATTATACCCTATAAAATTCCCCAGTCATCATTCATTATGTTCAAATTAAACTTAGTTTAAGTTCTATATATTCAACTTTTAGGTTTCAGCAAGAGTACATATATTTTGAAGATCTAAGAGCTTTTCTTAAAAAATTGAAAAGTTATTTTCAAGTTCATTTAGACAAAGATAATCTTTTTTCTTTCTTGCGAGAAAAATATATGTTTTATATTTCATTAATCAATAAAAATATATATCAACTATTATAAAAGCACAAAGCCTCAGAGGGAACTATTGATAAACCTTTCCACCCTTAAAAATAAATTTCAGATAGGAATAATTTGACATTTATTTATTTTTCCTAATATTTATAGCTTTGATATCAATTATAATATTATGATAAAAGTAATAACTTAATTTTCTATTTTTATTGATTATCCTACATAACGAATCATAATATACATGGTTATTAAGACAAAAGCAATATTCATAAGATATTCTAATTTCAAATTACTAATAACTTTTTTTCGTATACGTTAATTGAATTTGTTACTTAAATAAATATTGTTAGACAAGATCATGAATAAATTAAAAAAATTATTTATATGTGTGTCAATTTCATGATCAATATTTATCGTTTTCAAGAGCTCAAATTTTACTTTGTATTTTTTGTGACTAAACCATGCATTGAATATTATTTACATATTTTTAAAAATAATTATCATAAATATAGGATACACGTGCAACGCGCGTACCTTGAGACTAGTAAAGTTTAATGTTCTAAAAGACGTTCTGTAACGACCCGACCTGTCGTTTTGAGAGTTATGGCCCTATTTCCCCTATCTATGCTTCTTTATGTAATGTTCAGCTGTGTTGAGTTGTATCGAGTTGGTAGGTTTGGGTTCGGAGTAGTTTTAGAGTGAAATGAACACCTAGTCTCTTAGTTAGAAAGCTATGTTAGAAAAAGTCAATCGAAAGTTGACTTATGAGTGAACGAATTCAGATTTGGATTTTTATGATTCGATTAGCTTCGTTTGGTCATTTTAGACTTAGGAGTGTGTCCAGAATATAATTTGGAGTTCTGTGGTAGAATTAGGCTTGAATTGGCGAAAGTTGGGAGTTTAGACATTCTTAGGCTTGAATTCGAGATTGATTTGGTGTTTTGGTGTTGTTTTGGATGTTCTGGAGGTTCGACTAAGTTCGGGTAGTGATATATGACTTGTTGAAATTATTAGTTGAGGTCCCGTGGGCCTCGGGTGAGTTTCGGATAGGCTTGTGTTGTGTTGTGTTGCGCTCGTTATTCTTATGTTTCGACGCAGTTTCTTCAAACATAAATGATATTATATTGAACAAATGAGCTCCGATTTTATTTTTTTATTGAAGCATTAGATCCGTAACATAATTACGGACCCGTAGCAAAAAGAATCATCGAATTTGGATATCGTATAAGGATTTTATGGTCATTTTACTAAAAATTAGGTTGCCAGACTTTTTCAGAGTAAATACGAAATTGCCACTAGCAGCGTATTTAAAAATATGACTATTTGCAAATATTAAAACCTGCATATCGCATTCCTTATAACGTCAAATTGAGTGATTCAAAAGCTTAACTTGACTAGAATTTCATAAGGAATCCATTGGAGGGATAGAATACAATTTTCGAGTTTTTTTTGACACGAGAAACGTGGCAGAATAGCTGGTAGAAAAATACATAAAACTAAGGTTTGCTCATTCGATCATATTTTGAGTTGGGGAGCTCGAATTTGGGAGATTTTGGAGGCGATATTCACCATATATATTGGGGTGAGTGTTCTCTACTCGCTTTTGATTATATTTCATGAATCCATCTTTGTTTTTTTGGGGTTTGAGTTTGGGAGAATTTTAAGTGAGGATTTGAGGGATCAAACGGAGTCCGATTTTGATGAATTTTATATTGTTAGACTCGGGAGAGGACGAGGATTATTATTCTGCCATTTTTTGACTAATTCCGAGATGTGGTCCCGGGGGCCTGGTTTTGGCCGATTACGAAATTTTGGCATATTTTGTAGTTTTTATTGTGGAATTCTATTCGTTAGCACATGTTTATGGTATTAATCTAATTATGGAAAGATTTGGTACTTTTGGATACCGAGTCCAGAGACGAGGGCATCCCAGAGTAGGATTTTACGCGATTGAGGTAAGTAACAGTTTTTAACTCTGGCTTTGAGGGTATAAACCCGGAGAAATTGATATCATGTGATTGTTTGGTGGTGATACCCACGCTAGGTGACGGGCGTGTGGGTGTGCACCGCGAGGGATTGAGACTTGGTCCTTCCCGTGAGGCTGTGAGGCCTAATGGCCATTATATGTGGTTATGTGTTTACTGGTTGTTGAACTTGTTTGCCTTCATGTTAGAGATCATGCTTAGGCTTTGCTCATGCTCACATTATTTGTAGTCAATCATAGAAATTATTGTACATGTTTACCTCAGTCTCTATTATTTTCTAATATGTTATGATACTTGATGTGGGTTGTGTCCCCTTATTTGTTGATGATAGTGAGGCTAGTGAGGTATATGATTGAGTAAGACCGATGGCCTGGTTGAGAGGATATTAATACCATAGCGCGTGAGTTGTCTGCGTAGCACGTGAGTAGACTGTGCGGGTCCAGGTATTGATACCATAGCATGTGAGTTGTCTGTGTAGCACGTGAGTTGACCATGCAGATCCAGATATTGATATGATGGCACGTGAGTTGTCCGTGCTTAGCGCTTGGGCTTTGGGAGGCCCTTCAGAGTCTGTACACACCCCCAGTGAGCGCAGAGTGTTGAGTGTATTGAGTGTTGAGTATTGAGTGTTGAGTGCGAGTGTTGAGTGATGGAGTGACATTGATGTGAGGTTGTATTTACTTTGTTGTTACATTTACCTGTTAACTTGTTCGTGGTATTTGTTGCTCTTATGGAATTTACCTGTTGATTCATGTTTATTGTAAATTATGAAAATAAATAATTGGACTGTTTTCCTTAACTCGTCACTACTGCTCAGTTCCTTAGTTATTTCTGTTACTACTGAGGTGATTATACTCATAATACTCCCTGCACTTTATGTGCAAATCCAGGTGAATTAGAGCGCTGCGATCGTTGAGTTTAGGCTGGCTTTAATTGGAGATTGCAAGGTATCTGCTAATTCCGCAGGACCTTGTTATTCCTTTTGTTGTTTCTTCTTTGGGACAGTTAGACAGTTTATATATCTTAGTTTATAGTTTAGACGCTCATGACTTAGTAACACCCCGATGTTTGGGCTAGCTTCCGTATTTTTATATTAATTATATTTAGAGTTGATTTAGTTATGAGAAGTTTGAATGTTGGTATTGTTTTATTAAATCCTTAAAATTAATTAGTAGTAATATTTTGGGAAATACGCTTGCCTTGTAATACGATAGGCGCCATCACGACCATGGTTAGATTTTGGGTCGCGACATGTTGGTATCAGAGCCTAGTTTACATAGGTCTCACGAGTCATGAGCGGGTTTAGTAGAGTCTTTCGGATCGGTACGGAGACGTTTGTACTTATCTTCGAGAGACTGCAAAACCTTTAGGAAAACATCACCTTCTTAAATTCTTATCGTGCGATATTGATTCAACTTGAAGTGTAACTCTTTGAATTCCTTCCACGCATTCATATGCGCACATGAGCGCTCAGTATCAGTTGTGCATTGATGAATTATGATTCCCTGGATGAGGTACGAGATATCATTTCTGTGTGTTGATGTTGGGCCAGTCTGGAGGAATTGAGGCCGGGTTTTAACCATAGATTGAGCACTGAGGTGTTGATTGTGTGATCTCGTGCTTGGACTTATATGCCCGATAGTGTCCCTATTAGTAAAAATGGTGGCTGGATGGATACATGATGAGTATGATGTGATTGCGAGATGAGTTCATATGATTTGAATGTGACGAAAAGGTATTAGTGAAGGTTTGACCTATATAAGACTCCAGGTATGTTTCTAGACTCGTTCGAGGACGAACGTTTGTTTAAGAGGGGGAAGATGTAACGACCCGGCCTGTCATTTTGAGAGTTATAGCCCTATTTCCCCTATCTATGCTTCTTTATGTATTGTTCAGTTGTGTTGAGTTGTATCGAGTTAGTAGGTTTGGGTTCGGAGTAGTTTTGGAGTGAAATGAACACTTAGTCTCTTAGTTAGAAAGCTAAGTTAGAAAAAGTCAATCGGAAGTTGACTTATGAGTAAACAAATTCGGATTTTGATTTTTATGATTTGATTAGCTTCGTTTGGTCATTTTAGACTTAGGAGTGTGTCCGGAATATAATTTGGAGGTCTGTGGTAGAATTAGGCTTGAATTGGCAAAAATTGGAAGTTTAGAAATTCTTAGGCTTGAATTCGAGGTTGATTTGGTGTTTTGGTGTTGTTTTGGGTGTTTTGGAGGTTCGACTAAGTTCGGGTAGTGAAATATGACTTGGTGAAATTATTAGTTGAGATCCCGTGGGCCTCGGGTGAGTTTCGGATAGGTTTGTGTTGTGTTGTGTTGCGCTCGTTTTTCTTATATTTCGACGCAGTTTCTTCAAGCATAAATGATATCATATTAAACAAATGAGCTTCGATTTTATTTTTTATTGAAGCATTAGATCCGTATCGTAATTACGGACCCGTAGCAAAAAAAATATCGAATTTGGATATCGTATGAGGATTTTATGGTCATTTTACTAAAAATTAGGTTGCCAGACTTTTTCAGAGTAAATACGAAATTGCCACTAGCAGCGTATTTAAAAATCTGACTATTTGCAAATATTAAAACCTGCATATCTCATTCGTTATAAGGTCAAATTGAGTGATTCAAAAGCCTAACTTGACTAGAATTTCACAAGGAATCCCTTGAAGGGATAAAATACAATTTTTGAGATGTTTTGGCACGAGAAACGTGGCAGAATAACTGGTAGAAAAATACATAAAACTAGGGTTTGCTCATTCGATCATATTTTGAGTTGGGGAGCTCGAATTTGGGAGATTTTGGAGGCGATATTCACCATATGGATTGGGGTGAGTGTTCTCTACTCGGTTTTGATTATATTTCAGGAATCCATCTTCATTTTTTGGGATTTGATTGATGATTTTAAAGTGAAAATTGAGGGAGTTAGGGTTTGAGTTTGGGAGAGTTTTAAGTGAGGATTTGAGGGATCAAACGGAGTCCGATTTTGACGAATTTTATATGGTTAGACTCGGGAGAGGACGAGGATTATTATTTTGCCATTTTTGACTAATTCTGAGATGTGGTCCCAGGGGCCGGGATTTGGCCGATTTTGAACTTTTGGCATATTTTGTAGTTTTTATTGTGGGATTCGATTATTTAGCACATGTTTATGGTATTAATCTAATTATGACAAGATTCAGTAATTTTGGATACCGAGTCCAGAGACGAGGGCATCCCAGAGTAGGATTTTACGCGATTGAGGTAAGTAACAGTTTTAACTCTGGCTTTGAGGGTGTAAACCCGGAGAAATTGATATCATGTGATTGTTTGGTGGTGATACCCACGCTAGGTGACGGGCGTGTGGGTGTGCACCGCGAGGGATTGAGACTTGGTCCGTCCCGTGACGCTGTGAGGCCTAATAGCTATTATCTGTGGTTATGTGTTTACTTGTTATTGAACTAGTTTGCCTTCATGTTAGAGATCATGCTTAGGCTTTGCTCATGCTCACATTATTTATAGTCAGTCATAGAAATTATTGTACATGTTTACCTCAGTCTCTATTATTTGCTAAATATTATGATACTTGATGTGGGCTGTGTCCCCTTATTTGTTGATGATAGTGAGGCTAGTGAGGTATATGATTGAGTAACGCCGATGGCCTGGTTGAGAGGATATTAATACCATAGAGCGTGAGTTGTCCGCGTAGCACGTGAGTTGACCGTGCGGGTCCAGATATTGATACCATAGTGCGTGTGTTGTCTGCGTAGCACATGACTTGACCGTGCGGATCCAGGTATTGATATGATGGCACGTGAGTTATCCGTGCTTAGCGCTTGGGCTTTGCGAGCCCCTCTGAAGTTTGTATACACCCCCAGTAAGCGTAGAGTATTGAGTGTATTGAGTGTTGAGTATTGAGTGTTGAGTGCGAGTGCTGAGTGATGGAGTGCCATTGCTGTGAGGTTGCATTTACTTTTGTTGTTGTTGCATTTATCTGTTAACTTTTTCGTGGTATTTGTTGCTCTTCTGGAATTTACCTGTTTATTCATGTTTATTGTAAATTATGAAAATAAATAATTGGATTGGTTTCCTTAGCTCGTCACTACTGCTCAGTTCCTTAGTTATTTCTGTTACTACTGAGGTGGTTGTACCCATACTACACCCTGCACTTTATGTGTAGATCCAGGTGAATTAGAGCACTGCGATCGTTGAGTTTAGGCTGACTTTAATTGGAGATTGCAAGGCAGCTTCTAATTCCGTAGGACCTTGTTATTCCTTTTGTCGTTCCTTCTTTTGGACAGTTAGACAGTTTATATATCTTAGTTTACAGTTTTAAACACTCATGACTTAGTGACAATCCGATGTTTGGGGCTAGCTTCCGTATTTAAATATTAATTATATTTAGAGTTGATTTAGTTATGAGAAGTTTGAATGTTGGTATTGTTTTATTAAATCTTTAAAATTAATTAGTAGTAATATTTTAGGAAATAGGTTTGCCTTGTAACACGATAGGCGCCATCATGACCATGGTTAGATTTTGGGTCGTGGCACGTTCCAAGATCGATGATCATACAAACTTAATTCTTATGCGAATAAGTGAGATATCGTTTACGCTATGCACACTTTATGCCTGGGATGGCATAGCCCTAACTACAATGTAAGTATGTAACATAACATGCACATATTGTACTCCTTTTTCCCCTTCCTAGGGGCATGTTTGTTTTAAATTTTCTTTTAAGTATTTGAAAATGTCTTGTATTCACAAAGACTTTTTCTGATCAAAAAATTTGGTGTCTTGGTGTATATATATATATTATATATTATTTTATGTATATATAATATAAGTTATCTGGAAGCTCACTCGTGGAAGTACAAATGGAGCTTAATTTGTTTTTTTTGTTTCTTTTTAATGAATAGGATACATTCGATGGTAGTACGGATACAACATATACAACTTTATAGTGGACAATGACAGATCTTTTGAGGCATCCAAGAATCATGGCGAAATTACAGAATGAAGTGCGACAATGAGCCCAAGGGAAATCAGAGATAACAGAGGATGACTTAGGAAATATGCAGTATCTAAAAGCAGTGATCAAAGAGACTCTCAAATTCCATCCACTACTAGAAAATGGTAGCTTTCCGACGGCCAAAAACGGTCGGAAATCACGTATTTCCGACTACTTTCCGACCGAATTTGGTTAGTCTGAAAATAATTTTCGACCGAATCTGTCGGTGATTTTCGACTGAAGTGATCGCAAATTTCGAAAAGGTCAGACTATCAAATAATTCACTTTTCCGACTAAAGTGGTCGGAATTATACAAGGAAAATTAAAAAAAATTAAATTTTATTTATTTTTCGACGGAATCCGTCGAAAATTGTTGAATATTATTTTTTTTGAAATTTTCGACCAAATATGTCGGAATTTAATAATTAATAATTAAGTTTTATTTCATTTCCGACGGAATCCGTCGAACATTTCTGAATATTAATTTTTTTTTAAAAAAATTCGACCAAATCAGTCGGAAATCTGACAATTTATTGTTAAACCTGGGGAGCTTTCCGACCGTTTCAATTGGAAGTTTGTACAAAACTGGGCAGAATTCTGCCTAATTTTGAGCTACCCCACCTGTCAAACTATCACAAACAAAAAAAATATCAACCAACAATTTAAAGCAACGATACATTAATACAATAATACGAACCAACAATACATTAACACTATCTAAATTAACAATACATTACCAAATTTTAAACCAACAATGCCAACCATTAACACAATTTAAACCAACAATACTAAAATTTAAACCTAACAATTTTGGGCATAAAAACATCCAAATAGCAGCCCATATTCAAGTTTAAAAGCATTACATAAAGTTGTCACTCACAATCAAGTTTACGAATCAACCAAAACATCACAACTAAACTACTACACATCAGATTCAATTTGTTCATCCTCATCATTAGATAAATCATGCCCATGTTTACGCACGAATTTTTGCATAAAATTGCTAGGCTACCACATATCCACTACAAGTCCCTCGATAATCAATGGAAGACGTAAAATTGCTAGGCTACCACATACCTGCTAAAACTCAAGTCATTATCAATGCTTGGACAATCGAAAGATATCCTTTGCCGTGGGATAATCCGGAGGAGTACCGACCAGAAAGGTTCATGAATAGCAATATTGATGTCAAAGAACTAAATTTTGAGTTGATTCCCTTTGGAGCAGGCAAATGGGGCTGCCCGGGAATTTATTTTGCTAATGTGGTAAATGAGCTAGCAATAGCAAGGCTTGTGCACAAGTTCAATTTTGCATTACGAGAAGGGATAAAAGGGGAGGATTTGGATATGACTGAAGGCACTGGCATCACTATTCGTAGCATGCCATATTGACTTTATATTCTTTACCATTATGGAATCAGGCAGCACGCCGCAGCAGGTCAGATTGGCTTATTATAGCACATGAGTTGTATGTATGGATCCAAATATTGATACTATAGCACGTGAATTGTCTGTGCAGCACGTGAGTGGTTCGTGCGGATCAAAATATTGAAACTATAGCACATGAGTTGTCCGTACAATACGTGGGTTGTCCGTGCGGATCCAAATATTGATACTATATCACGTGAGCTGTCCATGCGGATTATAGCGCTTAGGTTGAAGGAGCCCCTTTGGAGTCTGCACCCCATATAGTGAGCGCAGTTGATATTTATATTCGAGATGGATCTTCATAGGGCATGGAGTTGCCTTATTTATTTACTATTTTATTAACATTTGGGCTGGATCTGCCCTGTACAGTGCCGCGTGACGGAGTGTGCTGAATATTGAGCGTGATGAGTGGAAGTGCGAGACAACGAGATTGAGTATTCTAAGAGTGTGAGTATATAAGTTCATCATTGTGATGCATTGTATTAGACATGCATACTTGATATGTAGGCATAGAGATATATTTTTTCTCATGCCATCCAATAATAAAATTTCTTATCTATTGTTAAAGTTTTTGAGAAAAATCACAGATTTCAGACTTACTCATATTTTCGGAGATTTCGGCAAAAGACTTGAGTTTTATTGTTATACTTGAAAAGAAAATTTTTATTCTTCCGGAATTTGTATATGAGCCGAGCATTTTATTGTTGAGTTATTACTGGTGTTACTTTCATTATATTGTTATGAGTGATTATTGGTTATTTGTGTGGACTCTGACCTTTGTACAAGCTCGTCATTACTTTCAACCTAAGGCTAGCTTCATAAATTCTAATCTTAGAAGATCACGATTTGTACTACCAGTCATTGGGGTGTGTATTAGAACCGGTTAAATATTAATTGAATCACATTGTTATTATTTGGCTTACCTAGCGGGTGAGATTAGGTGTCATCATGGCTAGTTGAATTTTGGATCGTCACCATTATGTAGCATGATTCAATAATCTCAGCATTTTTTATATAGAGTATAGGTATATATTTTTAAAAATCACTAAAATTGTAAGAATTTTTTTTAAATTTTAACATGTAATTTCTAAATGGTGGTGGATTCATGATAACAACTTAAAGATTGAATCCAATCAAAATTCTAAATTCACCTCTCTCTGTCCTTTGTACTCGAGTCCTGGCGGCTGGCAAGCTTAAATATAACACCTTCGGATCCAAGAACTGCTTGTTGTGCCAAGGTCAAGGCTATTCAAATTGCTTGATTGGGTTATTTTGCTCGCTTGTTTCACTTCTTAATCACCATCGCTAATTCGTCTGAGCGTGGACTTAGGATGAATATTAGATAGGTTAATGCAACTGTACGAGATTGATCTTATCTCAGGTTATGGTGCACTGTGATTGATCTTACCTTCTTCAGTTTGAGGGGTGAAGCTTTTCGTTCTGAAAACTCGAATTCAAACATGTCACGACCCAAAATCCACAAAAGGTCGTGATGGCGCCGGACACCACTGTCAAGCAAGCCAACTAAAATACTCAACTAAATTCCAATTTTTGTATTGTCTAAAATCATTTTTTCTTACACATTAAATAACGAATACATAAATTTACAGAAACAACCGCGAAATCTTTAACAAACTTAACATTTAATAATCCAAAAATTCTCCCAGAACCTGGTGTCACAAATGCATGAGCATCTACTAATAAGAAAATAAAATACAACATCCGTACGGAATACAGTGGACAGGAAGTAAATACAGTATACTGGAAGGGAGTGTACTAGCTGCGGCCATCTCGAATAATACAACTCACCTAGTCCCAGAATCATTCGTGTTGCTACGCCCAGTAGGCCGCTAGAGTTACATATATCTGTGCAACAAAAATGCATAGAAGTGTAGTATGAGTACGTAAACAACGTGCACTCAATGAGTATCCCGTCTAATCTCGAAGAAGTAGAGACGAGATGGTCGACTTCGACACATACTAGTGATCCAATAATGAAGTCAGTAATACATTAAATTGTGGATTTCTATAAACATTAATTTAATCCAACTAGAAGGAAACAAGTAAACAACTACTTCGTTTATAGGAAATTTCCAAAGTTTTCTTCTCATTAATTATCCAAATATTTTCAAGCCATGAAAAGGCGATAACAATTATAATGAGTTCAAGACAACAATAGCAGCATGAGCAAATAATCATTGTGGGACGTACGGCCTGATCCAATATAAAAGTAAATTGTGCACTGCCGAGGGTCGAACGGCTCGAACCATAGATGCATCTATTACCCCGCTCGCGAACTATCTATGCGACGCGGTCAACATAAAACAAACAATCACCCTGCTCGCGAATCAATCATGCGACGCAGGTTCACATAAAAACACATGCTCAAATAGCCAATTAAGGATTTATCAAGGGACATTTATCTAACTAAAAACCAGTCCTCTTTTAACAATTTAAGAAATTGAAGTTTAATCCTTTTAGAATTCATTTGCTAATTCAATGCGATCTAAGCCATCTAAGCTGTCAATGAGCTTACAATTAATCCAAGTATAGCATGCTTTTGGGTCCTAGACTACCCGGACAATAGCATAATAGTATCTACGCACGGACTCTCGACACCTCGTGCGTACGTAGCCTCCACAAATAGGAGCATATAACCAATTAACTCACCTATTGTGACAATTCCCTCTTACAAGGTTAGAAAGGAGACTCACCTCGCTCCAAAGATCCATAACCGGCATTCCACGCCCTTTCGAAGACTCGAATCGATACACAACGCTCCAAAACTAGCCAATAATTATGTAAACCCATTAATATATGCTAAAGTACTCAATATAATTCAATTTATAATAATTCCTAACCCCGATCGAAATGTTGACGAAAATGCCCTCGGTCCCACGTGCCTCGATTTCAAAAATTTTCAAAGAATAAGTTTACCCATAACCTCACAAACTCAAATATATGATTTAATCTCATGAAACATACCAAAAATCGTGGTTAAATTCCAAGAAATGCTAATTTTCTAGGTTTTCCCTCAAACCCCAAGTTTTCTACCAATTTCATGCTCAAATCCATAAATAATTGATGTATTTAACTCAAAATAGGTGAGAATAACTTACCTTATCATTGATGATGAAAATCCTCTCTTGAACCCTCCAAAAATTGCCCAAGCCAAGAAAATATGAGAGGAAATGGCCAAAATCCAATTTTTAGAACAACCATTCTGCCTTCAGCTCCTTTCGCTTTTGCGGAAGAAGTTCCGCTTCCGCGGTCCCGTTTTTTCGGACTATCAGCCGCTTCTGCGGCTTCCACTAGGCCCCCCTTTTTCGCTTCTGCATTCCCCTTTCCGCAGATGCGGTCGCGCTTCTGCGAAACCTTGACCGCATTTGCGGTCCGTGAGCCCCTGACAAAATTCGCTTCTGCGTTCTTCCTTCCGCAGGTGTGGTCCCGCTTCTGCGGAAATATGACCGCATCTACGGTCACAGCTCCCTTCACCTCCAACCACTTCTGCGGTTACTTTTCCGCTTTTGCGGGGCCGCTTCTGCGGTTAACCCACCGCAGAAGCGAAAATACCAGCAACCAGACCCTTCAGCTATCCAAAATTCCAAATTTCAATCCGTTAATCACCCAGAATCCACTCGAGGCCCCCAGGACCCCAACCAATCCCAAAACACATTACGGACTCGCTCGAGGCCTCAAATCACATTAAACATCGCTAAAATCACGAATCGACCTCCAATCCAAACTTAATGAACTTTAAAATTTCAAACTTCTATTTTCGATGTTTAAACCTATCAAATCACGTCCCATTGACCCCAAATTTTGCGCACAAGTATATTTGACATTACGGACCTACTCCAACTTTCGGAATCGGATTCCGACCCCAATATCAAAAAGTCCACTTCCGGCCAAACCTCTCAAAAACCTCCAAATTTCTACCTTTAGCCAAATGGCTTTAAAATGACCTACGAACCTCCGAATTCTCTTCCGATCGCGCTCCCAACTCTAGAATCACCATATGGAGCTACTCCCGAACTCGAAATCCCAAACGGACATCGATATCACTTAAAAGCACTTCAACCCAAACTTATGAAATTTCTTTCAAAATGTTACTTTGCACAATAGGTACCAAAACGCTCCCGGGTCATCCAAAAACCAATCTGGGCATACGCCCAAGTCCAAAATCAACATACGAACCTACTGGAACCTTCAGATCCCGATTCTGAGGTCGTTTACTCAAAATTCCAATCCTAGTTAATTCCTTCAGCTTCAAGCTTCCGAAATGCGAATTCTCTTTCCGAATCAACTCTGAACTTCCCGAAACTTAATTTCGACCACGTGTACAAGTCATAATACATGAAATGAAGCTGCTCATGGCCTCAAAGCATTGAACGACGTGCTAGAGCTCGAAACGACCGGTCGGGTCGTTACATTCTCTCCCACTTAAACATACGTTCGTCCTCGAACGTGCTGAGAACTACACTGGAGTAGCCTGAAATCACTGTTCAACTTCTCATGCACCTTCTCGTGCTACCACAACTTAGTTGAGCACATTGGCTCGATAAATTCTGAAGATATTCCCTTTTATTCAAGCAAATAGGCCTTAGAGCCCAATTCCAACATCCGGAATTCTATGCCAGACCTGCTTCCAATATACGATCACCATATCAATAACTACACGCAGCACCAAAACATGAATGCGTACCTTAGCTGAATTCACACTTTCACCATTTTACTCATAGGAACACGATAACATTCTCTGATCCATTTAATCAAAATTCCTCGAATCTGATGCGCCCATTGCACCTCATGACCTACATGGGTCTTGCTCTAATTCTTACCATACCGCCCTGACGAAGAGATGTGTAGAAATTCATGACCGACTATCGAATCAATAAATCATTCGGTCTATACTCCTGACAAGAACCATCACCTCATTCTGAACCAAATAATGGTCTTAGCTCCATAATATACTTCATATAGTCAGATTGCACTGATCCTAAATCCAATGATCTCATCTCACCCAGTACGAACTGCTCAGGATATAAGCCATCCCGGACATAATCAGAAGTCTCATGTGATGCCACAATGTGCCAATAGGGTACCAATTCGAGCGCGATATAAAGGAAAGAAACTTTGAGAAGGAAATTCAGCTACACCACTAGAGAATCATACATGCGACGCGGTCGACTTAATTAAACAAACACCCCACTCGCGAATCATACATGCGACGCGGTCGACTTAATTAAACAAACACCCCACTCGTGAATCATACATGCGACGCGGGCACACAACTAATATAAGCTTTCCTCATAAATAGGAAACAAAACACATAAAAACAGATACTGAGAACTGTACTCAGCTTCATACTGTTGTGGCATGCAAACCGATCCGAACAACATAACCATGGCAGCGTGCCACCCGATCCACCCATAAAACTCGCATGTGAGATACGCACCGAGCTAGATTACTCACTTCAATAATATACCGAATATTGGTCACAAGCACAGTAAGTTTATAATTCCATCCCTGGGAGACATATAGTGCTAGAAGCCATAAAACTCAAGCACAACTGAGGTGTGATATACAATCTGAATCTCAAGAGCCATTTGGCTCATATAACATCATTTCTATGTGGATCTTCAACATATAAGCAATTTGTCAAGCCGTCTCACAACGCACACGGCGCAATGCACTACATGAAATATCTGGCAATGAAATAACACCCTGACTACTCCTCCCTAAGGAGCGCATTACTGAAATGAACACGTTTGGCCTGATATAGAGCCCATATTCACATTTGAATCCATCCACCGCCCTCAAGCCGATTATGATCGCACCGACTTGGATAATAACCCTTCCAAGGTCCATAATAACCATCTTTTTTGCTCATATCACATAAGAACAACCCTCATAGCTGGAGCGAACCTCCACAGTCCATAACCCAATAACCAGAGTGCCCTCCAGGCATAAATTCTTAAATTAATGGTATTATCACCATCCTCATACTTGGTTTAAATCGTTAATCAATCTAGTGACCACATGTCACACTTATACAATCTTCCTGTGGGACACGCTCCCATAACCTTTCAAAACACATAACAGGTCCGTACATCCAAACCACTAGTCGCACCAATGCTGAAAAGCGATCAAGAATCATTAACCATGACATAAGACCTTTTTACAAAACACCGATCTTAGGTGACGCTGAAGACAATACCAACTTACTTTAAACATCGAAACTCCTTTCCTGCTCATCTGAGCTTATGACATCCTTGTCCACACCGAACTGCAACCTTTATTCTCACTTCAAATTCCATACTACTCACCGCACCCAACATGCCAATGTACGATAGAACATGATTCTTATCATAAATTCGGAACCACTAATAGGTTAACACTTCATCATATAAAAGCCTTTCACTGAACTCACTTCAGGAGAAACATAGCAACACACAGGTAAATTCTTATAACTGCAGAATATGCAAACATCTAAATAGTGGTCTAAGGCACCATAGCCCTTCCGGAATCCGCTTTCACATAACAAGCCATAACAGTAGAATGCTTCTGAATAATATCAATTACGGTAGCTGACAAGCTTCATATGCACCGTCACAAATTACTTGCATAACTTGATCACACGGAAGGACTGATCGCCATCGTCAATATGCCAATTCAACCATGGCTAGCCACTCCATCTCCGTCCAATTTATCCTTGATTCTCATCAAAACAATAATAACTCCATTCAACACGTACCGCACTCTATCCGCACTCACCCCGAGTGACCTTGAATCGCGAGACCATGTTGTCCCAAATCCCAGGAACCATTTCATACCTTCCTTTTGCGCACATTCACAGCCTCAACTGATATGCCCATTCTGCTAATCCTTCTACGAATCCGAAGTCCTTTCTCATTCTCCTCTCAAGTGCTACACTGCAAGTCAAAACATCATAGAACATTCTGGGCCTCCACTCATAAGTTGCTGCAAAAGCTTGATTCTTAACTGTACTTATAGGCTCGAAATCATTATGCACCATACTTTACTTCCTTTTTGAATCCATTGGGGTCGTTGTTGAGAGCCACCCACTCTGACGTGGTCCCGAATATAATCAACTCCATAAATCTTATAACACATGAATACCCTCTTGATGAGGCCCCCGGCAGAATTACTCCCCTTGGAATCCCGTATCTATACAAAGCAAAATCCTGAATCTTTCCCTAAGTCTGAACATGGGCCAATAAGGCCACGATAGCCCACCTTTAACACTTCCTTTGCTCAGATTACCACTTATGGTCCTTTCCCGTAACTGAATTAGCCCATCGACATGCTAATAGCCAAAAATCTCGCAAGTAGTTAACCATGCAACCCAATCATAGGCAGTGGGACTCTCCCACTTAGCTTGAAGCAATTATTTAACAAATTTGGAACTCACCCATCCTCTTTATCTCTTATTGACATAACCTTGCACAATCAACCGCCGAAATTCTCGAAATCTTTCTGTAAACCCCCATTTTTATACTCTGAATCATCAAACACATTTGCACAACCGATCTCTTTGCTATATAACCAATAGAATCCTTCGCAGAAGCCTCGCCAACCATGCGACCGCTAACCTGCTCACTTGGGTAACCCACCTATAGAAAGCTCTCCCTAGCATCTTCCAACGCTGCTGCATGGGGTACAGTCACTACGACATCAATAAACCATCCTGAGTCTAAGCTCACTCTGCAGCTGCATAGGTCCATTTACCCCTCGTGGACATCAATTAAATGTGAGGCAACATCCTTTCAATTCAAAGTTATGCTGTATCCTTCTTTGTTTAAGCGGCTCCTTTCCGTTATATTAGTCTTCTGCCGCACAAGAACCCCTACTTCAAATTAGATTCGGATACCCCAATCGCCAATCACTAATATTCTCAAATTGCTCCATACTCTCCATAAGGTACGTGGTCATCCTACTACAAATCCCATATGCAACTCCACCACTCTCCCACTTTGGCGGGACTCATCCCTTTAATCGACTACTTGACCTTGGCCTCTTATACTCGTCCTTCTAGAAATTTTAGCCACCGCCTGTCACTTCCCACATGTCCTTCCTCATACATTGCTGCTCAATTGTTGTCTTAAATAAAATCTATCTTCGTGGCACTTGAACCCACAATTGCTGCTAACTTTAAACCTCTCCGAAGGTCATCTTTCTCGAACTGTCAACATTAGAAATACTGATTCAATCTTAAACCACCGCACCCTGCGATGTCTGACAGTTGTATCTCCAATACTATTTCACAATATCTTGCCCCAAAGGCGAATTGTAGCAGATCATAACACCGACAAACTTAGTACGTTCAATTAAGACAACGACACCCCATCATAGAAGAAAGCTCCACCACACTAGTAAATACCAAGTCTCATTACTCCCACTAGTCCACCTCTGACCATCCTTAGCTCGATTTCCTTTCCCCCTGTCGATAATAAGATATTGAATCTCTTAATTATGCACTGAGTAAACCTCCCTTCAAGTACACGTAGGCAAACATCCTACCATCATATCAGTACTGCGGAACAGTCATTCATAAGAATCATGGCAACTTGTGCCTAGCCTCAAAGGCCCTCAGAAGTACCGTTACTGAGCTGAAACATTAAAATATCCTTCCATAAGGTGACGATAATAATCCAATCAACTACACTGGGAGAAACGTCCCGCACCACATATGTAGTACAATTATAATTCTTCAATTCTCGATTTATAAGAAGCGCTTTGCGTCACATAAGATTGAGTAAGAAGTAAACAATGGCATGATCCTCAAAGGAATCAAATCACACGATAAGGAATCAAGAAGGGAAGTACTTCTAACAGTTCTGCAGCTTCTCGAGGATAAGTACAGACGTCTACATACCGATCCGCGAGACTCTACTAGACTTGCCCATGACTCGTGAGACCCTAGGAACCTAGGGCTCTGATACCATGTTGTCAGGACCCAAAATCCACTAAGGGTCGTGGTGGCGCCGGACACCACTGTCAGGCAAGCCAACAAAAATACTCAATTAAATTCCAATTTTTGTATTGTCTAAAATTATTTTTCTTTACACATTAAATAACGAATAAATAAATTTACAGAAACAACCGCGAAATCTTTAAAAAACTTAACATTTAATAATCCAAAAATCCTCCCAGAACCCGGTGTCACAAGTGCATGAGCATCTACTGATAAGGAAATAAAATACAACATCCGTCCGGAATACAGGAAGTAAATACAGTATACTGGAAGGGATTGTACTAGTTGCGACCGTCTCGAATAATGCAACTCACCCAGTACCAGAATCATCCGTGCTGCTACGCCTAGTAGGCCGCTAGAGTTACATATACCTGTGCAACAAAAATGCACAGAAGTGTAGTATGAGTATGTAAACAACGTCTACTCAATGAGTATCCCATCTAATCTCGAAGAAGTAGAGACGAGATAGTCGACTTCGACACATACTAATGATCCAATAATGAAGTCAGTAATACATTAAATTGTGGATTTCAACAAATATGATTTTAATTCAAATGGAATGAAACAAGTAAACAACTACTTCGTTTATAGAAAATTTCCAAAGTTTTATTGTCATTACTTATACAAATATTTTCAAACCATGAAAAGGCGATAACAACGTTAATGAGTTCAAGGCAACAATACCAGCACGCACAAATAATCACTGTGGGACGTATGGCCCGATCCAATATAAAAGTAAACCATGAACTGCCGAGGGTCGAACGACTCGAACCATAGATGCATCTATTACCCCGCTCGCGAACTATTCATGCGACGCGGTCAACATAAAATAAACAATCATCCTGCTCGTGAATCAATCATGCGACGTAGGTCCACATAAAAATACATGCTCAAATAGCCAATTAAGGATTTATCATGGGACACTTGTCCGACTAAAAGCCAGTCCACTTTTAAAAATTTAAGAAATTGAAGTTTAATCCTTTTAGAATTCATTTACTAATTCAATGCGATCTAAGCAATCCAAGTTGTCAATGAGCTTACAATTAATCCAAGTATAGCATGATTTTGGGTCCTAGGCTACCCGGACAATAGCATAATAATAGCTACGCACGGACTCTCGTCACCTCGTGCGTATGTAGCCCCCACAAATAGGAGCACATAACTAATTAACTCACCTATGGGGATAATTCCCTCTTACAAGGTTAGAAAGGAGACTCACCTCGCTCCGAAGATCCATAACCGGCATTCAACGACATTCCAAAGACTCGAATCGATGCACAACGCTCCAAAACTAGCCAATAGTTATGTAATCCCATTAATATATGCTAACGTACTCATTATAATCCAATTTATAACAATTCCTAACCCTGATCGAAAAGTTGACCAAAATGCCCACGTGCCCGGATTTCCAAAATTCTTGAAGAATAAGTTTACCCATAACCTCACAAACTCAAATATATGATTTATTCTCAATTCCATACCCAATATCGTGGTTGAATTCCAAGAAATGCTAATTTTCTCGGTTTTCCCTTAAATCCTAAGTTTTCTACCAATTTCATGCTCAAATCCATACATAATTGATGTATTTAATTCAAAGTAGGTGGGGATAACTTATCTTATCATTGATGATGAAAATCCTCTCTTGAACCCTCCAAGAAACGCCCAAGCCTAGAAAATATGAGAGGAAATGGCCAAAATCCGATGTTTAAAACAACCATTCTGCCTTCAGCTCCTTTCTCTTCTGCGGAAGAAGTTCCGCTTCTGCGGTCCCGCTTTTGCGTACCATCAGCCGCTTCTGCGGCTTCCACTAGGCCCCCCTTTTTCGCTTCTGTGTTCCTCTTTCCGCAGATGCAGTCCCGCTTCTGCGGAACCTTGACCGCATCTGCGGTCCACGAGCCCCTGACAAAATTCGCTTTTGCGCTCCTCCTTCCGCAAGTGCGGTCCCGCTTCTGCGGAAATATGACCGCATCTGCGGTCCCAGCTCCCTTAACCTCCAACTGCTTCTGCGGTTACTTTCCCGCTTCTGCAGACCCGTTTCTACGGTTAACCTACCGCAGAAGCGAAAATACCAGCAACCAGACCCTTCAGCTATCCAAAATTCAAAATTTCGATCCGTTAATCACCCGGAATCCACCCGAGGCCCTCGGGACCCCAACCAATCCCAAAACACATTACGGACTCGCTCAAGCCCTCAAATCACATCAAACAACGCTAAAATCATGAATCGACCTCCAATCCAAACTTAATAAACTTTAAAATTTTAAACTTCTATTTCCGATGTTTAAACCTATCAAATCACGTTCGCTTGACCTCAAATTTTGCGCACAAGTCATATTAGACATTATGGACCTACTCCAACTTTCGGAATTGGATTCCGACCCTGATATCAAAAAGTCACTTCCGGTCAAACCTCTCAAAAACCTCCAAATTTCTACCTTTAGCCAATTGACTTCAAAATGACCTACGGACCTCCGAATTCACTTCAGATCATACTCCCAACTCTAGAATCACCATACGGAGCTAGTCCCAGACTCGAAATTCCAAACGCACATCGATATCACAGAAATATACATCAACCCAAACTTATGAAATTTCTTTCAAAATGCTACTTTCCACAATAGGCGCCAAAATGCTACCGGGTCATTCAAAACCCGATCCGAGCATACGCTCAAGTCCAAAATCAACATACGAACCTGTTGGAACCTTCAGATCCCGATTCCGAGGTCGTTTGCTCAAAATTCTAATCCTAGTTAATTCCTTCAGCTTTAATCTTCCGAAATGAGAATTCTCTTTCCGAATCAACTCTGAACTTTCCAAAACTTAATTCCGATCATGTGTACAAGTCATAATACCTGAAATAAAGCTGCTCATGGTCTCAAACCGCTGAACGACACGCTAGAGCTCGAAACGACCGGTCGGGTCGTTACAAAACACGTGCAATAATCAATCAAAATTCATAAAGTGACGTTTGTTTCGAAGTAGGTACGAAAGTGATGTATTAGGATGTGCAATATCAACAAAATACAAATTGGTGCTTTGTTACTTTCTTTTTTTATTACTATTTGATTTTTAATTTGTTTAGTACTACGGAGTATTTATTATATATCTTATATGGTTAGTGTAAAATGGAGTAATATACACTTATTACACTCTTGACTATAAAGCGAGATTGCTCCAAAATTTGTTGCAAGATTATATTATTATTTTGTCAATTTCGTAGAAGATGAAAAAAGATCAATATAAATTTGATGTTGGGCGTCTATTTTCCTATGTTTTGATATTAATTTACTCGAATTTTTATCGTTCTTTGGTTATATTTGATATTAAGTATGCCTACTTAGCTTGATTATGGAGTTTTATACTTATTTTGGTGTTAATGATAATGAATAATGTAAATACTTTTGAGATGGAAATTGGGAGCAAATGGATATTTTGAAGTGTATTCTTAGATGATTGGCTAATGATGATGGACAAACAATTAAAGACATATGACATTCAAAGAATGGAATCTGATTGATAGATCCCAAGTTACATGAAAGACAAAATAGAATACAAAAAGAGAAATCTTAAAGATAACGGGGGCATGGAGGAGACTAAGTGTTAGCGGATGTTCATTACATGTGAAGTAAGTGTATTGGTCAAAATCTGACCGTTGTGGTCAAGCTGACCAACATCTTGCCCGGGCGGCAAGGCAGCGAAAGATGATATGGTCTATTCCACATCCAGCACTCTCGACACCCGTCGAGTAAAAAGAAACAACGTTTAAAGGATGACTAAGGCAGACGTAGTGTGAGAGAGTGTCGGACCAAGTGAATAGCAAAGGTCCCATAACTAATATAATAGGGGGAAACCTTCGATTAGGAGCTCCTTTTGATCTTCTCTCCTGAGTTCTCTCCTTGTAATCTTCATAATAAAGAAGAAAGAAATGATCTCCAGAAAGGCATGTAAAACTATCTCTCCCATCGATTAATGGGAGCCACAATGAAGAGTTTCAATAAGATCGATTACATCTATTTTTTCTCATATACTATTTTTTCAATTAGCTCACTGATCTGGAATTTTTTTATGTCTAACTAAGATTTACTTCTTCATTTTCTTTAATTGATTTGTCCAAAAAGGTTCCAATATCTTTGAGTCAAATAACTACCTTGTCTATGTGGAAGCTAAAGTTCACTTTTAGAGATGTGGTTCTTTCATGACTATTGTTATTTGGAACTTGATTTTTGTTTTTTAATTTATAGTATTGGTTTATTTATTCAATCCCTCGCTCAATATTTGATTGTCTGACCACCGGTTGAATAATATCTACGAATCTAGAATTGAACTCGAAAATGAGAACTCTAGATTACATGTAGGATTGAGCAGAGTAAATTCTTGAACCTAGGCATTGGGAAATGGATTTGCGGTTAGGATAGACATAGGCTAATTGCCTTACTTGGTTATTACGGAAATTATGAATGTGTTCTCATTCCATAGACATATCGACGCTAGATTAGCTTAAATAAGCGAGTGAGAACTCCATAGATTCTTATGAGCAATATTAACTATGTCAACTAATTAACCAGATAAATTAAGTAGTCAATTTAAGTGACGTATACAATATGATTGTTAGATAGCTCATAACTCTAGATGGTTTTCATCATATTGATAACATAAAGATCTGCTCTTCTTTTGTTTAGGGTTTATTAGTGTTTTCTTTTTAGTTTAATTAGTTTAACATCACCAATTTTGAGTTTAACTAGTCGTTGAGCACGCACATTGCACATGTATTTCATATAATTAGTAAAAAAATTTAAAAAAATATATCGTTTTGTACATGGATGATAAAATGCTTTAAATCATGATTTTATAAGAAAAAAAATTGCACTTAAAAATCATAACAATCTAAATATTTAAGCTAAGAAAAATAAAAAGGAAAGATAAACTATAAGAACCGTAAATGTTAGCTCAAAAAAATTATTACACGCATGAGAAGTTAAAGTGCTTAACTTTATAAAGTGCAAAATTTAGACACATGTACCTTAATAAATTCTTTGACAATCCCAAGGCAAATTTAACAATACAAAATAACTTTTGTAGTTTACTCGGTTCTACATTGGGCTTCTAATCACTTTATTACTTAAGGAATTTTTACATACCTACACCATATACCAAACCTTATTACCTTCATTGTTTAAGGATTGTGTTAATTACATTTAAGCATACCAAATTACCATTTATATACCATAA